>JACEGR010006332.1:0-62072 GCA_014170235.1 Listronotus bonariensis
CATCCAAAACCACATCGTCATGGTTTTAACACGCAATAGTTTCTGATAATATGTGCCAACATGCACCACTTATATGGATAAAGAGAGAAGAAACCATGGCATGCTATACCTTTCTGTATCATGGTAGTGGTGGCTTGGTCATTTTTCCACTTTTACACCTTTAAATGAGCCGAAAACAGCTTCTCCCGCCCCCGTGTAACATCAGGCGGTGGGGAGACACGTAGTTTAATGAAACCATCAATCATTGTGAAGTCAACGAGAAACGAATAAATTGCACGTTGAGCTTTTCAGCCGACCTGTCCTTTAAATCGAAGCCACCGTGATAACCTTATAATTTCCTTACCTATAGATACTGGGTTATGTAGACGTTATTTTATTTAAAAATAAATAAACGAAATTTCTACCAAAAATCAATTAAAAATAATTTTTAAAAAATAATGGCGGCCAAATTTTGATAGGCACCCTAGTAAATATATATTCTCTTAACTATAAATAGACATAAAAATTTGGTTTTAAACAAAAAGTCGATGAGCACACCAATTCTGCAGCGGGATCTTAGACTATTACTAACCACAAGTAGTTGTTGGATAAGCCTCTATATTAAAGAATTTTGTAATATAACTTTTAATTAAACAATACATATATTTTTATCATATTTAGATATCATAATAAAAAAATATGTTCAAATATTATAAGTTATTATCTTTTTAAAAAGCAAAATTCTGAAAATACGTGATTATTTATTAATCCCGGCAACGCCGCCAAGGGATTTTTACTCCATCGTAAATAAAACATGAATGAACTCTTCCTAAACGCTTGTGGGTGACGCCCCCTTTGCTTTGTCATTTCTGTTGGTTTCTGTCATTTGACAATTTAGAAAGCGAAAAGTGATCAAATAAAGCTTATAAAGCGTTTTTTGTGTATTTTCTGGTATTTGTTGGTGATTAGAAAGTGTTTTTAAAGACAATATGGGTAGGCAGTGCTTTGTTTGTAGAAGGGTAGACTATTCATTTCCGCACCTCACTTTTCACAGGTAAATAGAGACCAACGTCGTTGGGTGCATACTATCGACCAAGGTCAAAAAGTAAGTCCGCCATTTTCATTTCTCGCTTGCCTCAATTATGAATGAATTGCTGGGTCTATACGTCGTTGGTTAATAATCATTATAGGAAAGCAATCATACCAACTGGTTTGTATTGTTGTTGAATGATTTTAATGTAAAAAAGCAAACGGTCTATGTATTTTTAGTCTAAGGTTGCTACTTACCTCATAGATAAATGCACTTAACCTATGACTAACAGAGAGTATCACTAAAGTTGTTGGAAACAAAACAAAATATCTGTCGTGATGTTGTGATCCGACCGCTACACTACCCATATAAATTATTTCACCTGTGAAACAAAAATTAGGCTGTTAAAAATACCAACATATAAAGGTCTAAATTTAACTACAGAAGATTAATTCTATGAAAAAACAGAATGTTGGATCGTATAGGAAAGCATACGCGCGGCTCCACGAATTTCTTTGTTGGGTACTCTAAGTGGAGACAATTCTTTAGAACAGAAGCCATGCAAGTACCCATAAAAAAGCGATAATCCCCACAGCCTGACGATGGGCAAGAGAGGAAAGCTTTTTGAAGTTGCTGTGGCTATAGATAAAAATGTGTTTATGTCAGTTAAGGTTATTCTCAAATGTGACGCCCACAAGATTGAAGGTGTCTTTGCTTTGCAAAACTTGGTCGCTCATAAGTGAAGGATGAGTATTTAATGACTCTTTTCGCGACAAGGAACATGATTATGTTTTGGATGCATTAAAATGCATTAAAACTATTTTTAAATAACTACTACCTAAAAATATCTCCAGGGATCGAACCAGGGCTTTCTGGGTTAGAGATCACAGACTCTGTTACTCCATTATCAGAGAGACACTTACCTAAATATTAATATAAAAATAAACAAATACTTACCTAAGCTTGTGAGACTTGGTCCCTCCCATCCTCTGACTGGTCCCGTTAATACTTGAAGCTCCAGTTCTTTTTGTCTTCTAGTCGCTAGACAAGTTGTCTATAAAACAAAAATTGAACATTAAATACTTGAAAATGAGGATAATACCGTGACAGTTTGAAACAACACAAGGGACTGTATTTTATGTTCAAGGAATTAGTGAAAATTAAATATTAATACGCTTTAAATATTATCGTCATCTGATAAGGATTGTTTATGTGATAGTAGATTAGTAGGATTATTACTATGATGCTGACAAAAATTATCTTACCCCTGCCGTTAAAAAGTTTCCGATAGGCTAGATAATGATTTCTTTTTTCTTAGAATAGGTACTAATAAATGTATAAACATTTTATTGTAAAAAAATATATTTATTTTAATGAATTTTTTGAATGGGGCAAGTTATTGAGATCAGGTAAAAATTTGGTTAGGAGGATGTCACCTAAATTACTCTTTGGCATAAAAAACGTGGCCTAATGCCAAAGGGGCATTAGCAACTTTTCAAATTGTCAAATAAAATAGAGGTCATATAGCATCTCGTTTTAAAGGCCCTTTGATCCTCTACTTAACGCTACTTTGTTTTTGAAAATCGGCCCTGCCGTTCCAGACATGAAACCGTTTAAAATTTGGCTTAAATACTGTACAAACTGGCTTGTAAGTCTGTTATGGCTAAGCCAATTTTTTAAAAACAAGGTGACATTGAGTAGAGAATCAAAGGGCATTTAAAAGGAGGTGATAAGTGACCCTTTTTTATTTGAAAAAAATACTAGTGCCCCCTTGGCACTAGGCCACATGAACGAAATTATTTTTATGCCAAAAAATATTTTTATTGACATCTTTCTAACCAAAGGACGTCGCACAATTAGCATTGCAAATGGCTTTCGGTTGGAATCCTCCCAAATTTTAATATGTTGTAGATTAAAGTCCTTTCTGATCATCATCTTAATGGAACTCGTTTTGATTTGATCTGTAATTTCGGAGATACAGATTTCTAAAGTTGACAGTTTTAGATTTCAGAGATTTTGCACCACAACTGGTGTTTGCCTATTTTTCCTATTTCACCTACAAAAAAGGCAAGTTTCTATACACCGATTTTTAGGGAAAAAATCAGGCTATTTAATTCTGTACAAAATATTTTTATATTAGACTTACATCATTCTCAGTGGCGGCACAGACATAAAAAATATGAAAAAAAAATCCGAAAAAAGCAATTTTGCTAATATATGAGATTAAAAACGGTTAAATATATGTTTTTTTTGGAATGTTGTTTAGAAGTCTTTGGAGAAACAGTGAGGCTAGGCTACATAGGTCAAAGCCTAATCACGCTTTGTGCGTTACCGTAAACGTAGATAATTATCGATCTATGCTTTTGAAAAACCACAAATATTAATTAAACTTATACATGGTAGGTTCTGAACTATGAATTTAATTTGGGTTTGCATAAAGCAGGTATCTATTTTCTATCCTTGGCACTTTTAATTTATTCATTAGGTCAGTGGCGTGGTCTCAAGTGCTTACTACGCCACTGGCCTGATTTAAATTGCAAAAAATATTAGGTACCTGCTTTATGCAAACCCAAATTAAATTTATAGTTCACAACCTATCATGTGTGAGTTTAATTATGTTGTGGTTAAAAACAAAATAGTTTGATAATTATCCACGTTTACGATAACGCACAAAGAGCGTGATCAGCTTTGACCTTAGTAGCCTGGCTTCACTTTTCTCCAAAGACTTCTAAACAACCTACCAAAAAAATATTTAATCGTTTTTTCGTTTTTATTCCCAAAAATTATGAACAACTGTTTTTTTAGAATGTTTTTTCATATTTTTTATGTTTGTGCCGCAACTGTGAATGACGTAAGTCTAATATAAAAAAAATTTGTACGGAATTAAATAGCCTGATCCTTTACCAAAAACTCGGTGTAAAGCAACGACGTAGTGTAAAGAAACTTGACTCTTTTTGTAGTTGACATAGGAAAAAATAGGCAAAAACCTGTTTTGGTGCAAAATCTCTAAAATTTAAAACTGTAAACTTTAAAAATCTATATCTCCGATGTTACAGGTCAGATCAAAACGAGTTCCATAAAGATGTTGATTAGAAAGGACTAATCTACAACATATTAAAATTTGGGAGGATTCCAACCGAAAGCCATTTGCAATGCTAATTGTGCGATGTCCTTTTACCCGATCTCGATATCTCGTCATTCTAAAGAAAGGAGGACTCATATTCATGTATATTTTATTGTACAGACTTTTGTGGCTGTGTAGCTTATCATGTTATTAACAATAGGCCCTTCATATATTAAATTATAAGATTTTAATGACTAAAAATAATACACTAACATCAACGTTATTATATTTTTAAATTCTGCTGAACAAGTCGCTTGCTAGATGGAAAAAAGTCTCCTAACATCAACAAATCAACTCTTGACAAATTAGAGCTATTTACTTTAGTAGATTCTTATGTCATAATTCTAAATTCTGGTTATTAATTTATTTGAAAACTCTAAAATAGGTAGTATGAACAGTAAGGAGATTTTTGAAATACTCACGACAGAAAAAGAGGTGCCATCTGCGATTCTGAATTCGTGATAGTGAACACACCCTATTTTTATGCATTTGTAAACTTAATTCGTTTTAATTGTTTTTTTTTCCGTTTAATGACAAACTACTGTTTTTGTAGTTTTATATTAAAAGAAGTAAATATCAATATTTATTATAATATTAAAATAAATATGCATTTTCTAATCCATAAATCCTACTTTATATGATAAATTCAAAACATTAGTTATGTTTGTATGGTGTCATGCCTCGGATACCTCTTGAAACTACCTAAGGGTAATCTATAGTAACAGAAACTTCTTACTTTATTCAACGATTTATTTAATTATGTACGATTTAGAAAATTTGTTTATCTTTTAACCAAGTAAAAAAACTTACCGCTATATCCTTATAAATACTGACAGATCTTTGCGTGTCTCCCCTATCTGGATGGCACTCTTCCACGTGCCTTTCTAGTTCTTGTAACATTCCAGAGTATTTATCCAGTCTTCTAAATGGTTTACTTAACATGGTGGTCAGGACTAAAACCCCTGGACTTGCCGCGCCTCTAGACTCCATGTATTTTGTTAATTCATCTCTAAATTAAGAAAATAATAATAAAATTACATTGACTTTTAATGAGAGGAGGTTTTATTAATAAAATTAGGAAATTTTTAATAATGCACGCGTTTTACTCTGTCGAAGAATTTTAGAATTTTAGATATTAAGGTGCGACTGATATACATTACTTTTGTCTGGTGAATAGTCCCATATTTATTAAGTTTATTTTGTTACTGTTTAAATTTGATATATATTTTTATTTTTAATAAGTAACTAGTCTGATAAGTTTATACCCATTGTGTAACCTTTTAAGTGATGAATAAAAGTATTTTGAATTTGAATTATTTATACAGTAACCAGCAAAATTGTGGAACCATATGCAAAACTTTTCTATTCTTCATTTCTAAAAACAAATTCTTGATAAAAGTTTCTGCATATACCCAACTTCACAAAACACTGATAAAATTTTGAATAAATCTAAAGCTTGGGATCCACGATGGAACTTTTTCATGAATTTTTTGTGTCGTGAGTCACATACTTTTAACACATTTTTTGTTTAATTGCTTTTTTAATCACAAAGAAAGAGTGTGAAAAAATCCATTTGGTGCCCCTAAATATTGCCTAAGATTCATGCAGAAATGTATAGTACTTAAAACTTAAAAATGTGGAATCGGGCTCTCTTTCAAGTACAGGGTGGGCCAAATTCGACGCTTTTAAGGGGATGCCGTAGCACGTTAAATGAGCTAAAACGCGATTTGCTGCCGTTTTTTAAATATTTGTTTGAGAAAAAAGTTGTATATTGAAAAGTTTCTTAAAATAATCCAAAGATTATCGGAAAATTTGTTATTTTACGGTTTTGTAATTTTGGGAAATTTAATGTGTTAATTATTACAAACAAATATTTAGAAAACGGCAGCGAATCGCGTTTTAGCTAATTTAACGTGCTACGGTATCCTCTCAATAGGAAACTCAGGTTTCTGTATGTTTTACAAAAAAACTGACCCCCATTTGCAACGCTCAAACTTTAAGCCAAATTTACTAGAGAAAACCGCAAGTCGTTATCTTGTGTCGTTTACTCGCTACAGCGTGTTTCTTAAATTCTTGTGTTTTTTTTATCCATTATATCTTTTTTATTTTTAAATATTTTTAATTCCGTAAAGACATTTTTACAGCAACTTTTTATGCAGATTGCAGATATGATTTTAGTTTTTTCTAGAGTGGCACATTTTTGACTTATTTATATTTATTTTTGGAAATTTTCAATGAAACACCCTGTATATTTTCTCACTATTAAAATGGTTAAAAAATTACCGTTTCAAAAATATGTTACACTTTATATTTCTTCTCAGCCGTTTCGGAGATATTGCATATTTTGTCAGTTATGACTGATATTGCTAGATAGTAGGCCATAGAAAAATTAACTATGTTTTACTTAAAACAATATTGTTATAACTTTTGTTTTTTATTGACTGCAATGACGGGAAACCATTTTTATTAATAATTTATTAACGCAAATAGGGGTAAAAATTATCCTATTTTTTGGTATTTTAAATTATTTTGTTATTATTTTGCCCTAGGAATATTTTGCAGGAAAACGCAAGAAATTAGGAAACACGCTGTAGGATTAAACGACGCAGGATAGCGAATTGCGGTTTTTACTAGTAAATTTGGCTTAAAATTTGAGCCTCGCAAATGGGGGTCAGTTTATTTGTAAAACATACAGAAACATGAGTTTCCTATCAAAAGCGTCAAATTTGGCCCACCCTGTACAGTAGAATGCAATAAAAATGAAGTATGAAAGCAAGAAAGCAGCCAGTAAATAAAAAGTTTGAATAAGATGCAAAATACAAATGAAACGTTCTTGATTCTATAATTTATACGAGGCAGAGTTAAATCCCTTTTAATTTAACTCTAATTAGTTGCTTAATTTGTGGTCAAGAACTACGCAAAATTAGGCTTATAACGTTTCCACATACGGTAACTATTAAAGCGATGAGAGTAAGGTTAAGAATAAGTGAAATAAGTACTCTTCATGCCGTTTAAACTGAATTTTCGCTCTTACACCTACAATTCTATTTTTAGAACTAAAATATTCAGATTCAGGAAATCTTGCGTGATTAATACCAGGCTCGAAATCCTTTAAACTTTTAAAAATGTGTTTTATGTCTTAATTTTATTTTCTTTTCATAAATATCTTCTTAAATAAAAATAGGAAATTGGGTCAGTGCAAAATTGCTTTGTGTAATTTATATATCTCTTGATGGTATTTTTAGATGTGGTCTCTGGATAGCATATTTTTTATGTAATATTACTTTATTGTAACAAAATTAAATGAATGGTATAACTTTACACTTAACAAAAAGTATTCTTAACAAGCAGTCGAAAATCATTTATCAAAAATGAAAAGGAATAAAACTGCTTACTGCTTGTAATCTCCTTGCACTGCAAGGGTTCATCTGTCGGAGCACTGTCCGATCTGGAGGTGCAGATTTTTACACTAGCTAAAGGTATTTCTTTCAGAACTATTAATTGAAATCACCAACCGCACACCGGTTTCGGTTTCCATTCGTACGGTGTAGGTGATAACAAAAACTCCATTAAGCCTTAATTGGCGCGTTGGTGTATTTTGTACCCCAATTTTTAAAAAACATCTTCATTTGTTTAAAAACTGATTTC
The DNA here is from genome assembly GCA_014170235.1 of Listronotus bonariensis. Lineage (NCBI taxonomy): Eukaryota > Metazoa > Arthropoda > Insecta > Coleoptera > Curculionidae > Listronotus > Listronotus bonariensis. Next base: position 7,782 of record JACEGR010006332.1, read on the forward strand.
TTCTACTACAGATCTATAAAATTGGTGCAGGAACTGAAAAATATACAACTAACTACATCAGAACAACATCACAGGCAAAATGATGTTAATATAATAAAAGTAGTATTCTGATCCAAAAACAGAATCAAGAGATATTGTTATTGAAACTGAACTTGATGTATTTAATCCTACCAAATTATTTTGATGTGTTTGTGTTTTTATGTAATATTTTGCTTTTTTAAAAAGAATTTAACAATTTACAGGTTATATATTAAGTATTAAACAAGTATTTAAAGTACATATTAGTAAAAAAAGGCAAGTTGGTTTTAATGGGTCATATTTTAGCCTCAGGAATATGTGGTATTAATTTTTCCGCACCTTTTAGAAACACCCAAAATAGAAAAAAAAATTACATCGATAAATTGAATATTGACTGCGATTTAAAAAAAAAAATACTAATACCCCTACTGAGCTAATCCTATTTATACGTACTTGTACTTGTCAAGTATAACCACAGCTCTGGGATGCAGCGAACAGTAGGTCTGATGCACAGCCTTGACTTTCGGCGCCCAGTTTAGAAATAACTTGCCCACCCGCTGCTCGTTGCCCGGCTTGGCATATTCTTGTTCAACCAACTTGAGGAGCTGCTGGTGAGTGTCCAAGACTTCTTGAATGTTGCTCGTAAGTTGTTTGAATTCATCTTGAGTTAATCTATAAATAAAAAGAAAATTAATGCCTTTAAAATTTATTGGATTAGTAAAAAGTACCGCAACTCTTAAATATCTTTTAAAACGCTAAAACATTTTAAAAATTTGGTATCGGCAAAGATTCAGGCACGTAGAATTAAACAGTGATGTCTGCACTGTTGCCAGATTTCCTAGTTTTGTGCTACATGTTTTTTTTTAAATGCGACATTTATTGTTATCGCACTGAATTCTGTGGTCAAAAGCAAAGGTAAGTAAGTTTCCAAATTTTCAAAATGTTGAATTCACTAGTTGCAAAGATTGCTAAGACAACACAACATTTTTCGTAAAAAGTACAAAAGTGCTTAAATATTTCTAAAGCTGCTGAAGTTGCCTTTACTACACTGGGTTTATAAAGGTTTCTGGACAAGCATAATTGAACAGTAATATCAGCAGTGTTGCCAGATTTGTCAGTTTTCCGCTACACGTAATATTTTGGTGTTTTTAAACGGACGCATAGAAATTTAGTATTACGTAGTAGTTTTAAAGATATTTAGGCGCTACCATACTTTTTACTAAAAGCTGAGTCTATTTTTAGTAACTGGTCGAGATAGAATTGCAAAAATACAGAAACTTACTAAATTAGACCCGCCCAATTTAATGCTACAAAAATAAATTGGATATAATATTTAATAAAATAAAAACTCCTTGTAGCACAAAACTGGGAAATCTAGCAATTCCACATGCTTAGAACCTACCAGATAACGAATTTGATAAATGCAGCTTAAACGGTTTTAAAGATATTTAAGAGTTGCAGCTCTTTTTACTAAGTGTGTAAAACCAAATAAAAAAAAAAACAACTATTTTCTTAAGAAAAATAATTGTAAAGCCAATGCTGAGGCATTGTGTATCATGTGAGTTTTGTTTAAACTTACCTTTAGAGTCCTAAGCTGTCAACTAAACAAAAATGTAATTTTTAAATATTCCGTGATAAGAAACAAAAATTAAAGTTATGACTTTTAAAATTATATATTATCTTAAATTAAGCAAAAACGTTTTAAAAAATTACACTTTGGATCACAAAAAGTATTCATAAAGAGCTCCGATCAGTTGTCAGTTTTTAAGTTGCTTCTTACACCAAAGACATTTCAAAATTTATTACTTAGATCGTTATGGTTAGTAATCTTAAATTCTTTACTTTTTATGTTTGTGTTCAAAATAATACAATAAAACTTAACTACTTACATGCCACTTTTTTCCAAAGGTATTAAAAAATTTGTCACTAAGCCTTCTAACTCCTGAACGTGTGCTGTTTCCGAATCTATGAGATCTTTTAATACTACGTTTTTGTATTGATTTTCTTGTTGAACAGATGGTGGTGTAATATCTAAAAGAAAGTAAATAATGACCAAATTTTAAAAGTGGTAATACTATGTCCACTATGTCATTGTGTGGAAATGTGTACCCACACCCAAAATTCAAAATTAATTAGCACTTTTATACAAATGATGTACTGCCAGTCGAAAAGAAAACTGCACTAAAAACCGAGTAAAAACATAAAACTGGGCATACGCTTGCATGTATCTGTTCTGCATTGTTCTACATCGTAAAATTTTTTCATGGGCGCCGGGAGGGGTGTAAGGAGGTGCATTTGCACGCCCCTGCTTTTTAAATGAAATACCTGCGCGATTTGAATTGAACAGAATATGTATGAAAAAGTAGGCTTTGTTAGCTGCACTCCCCCCCTCCCCGAAAGTCATCCTACCGGCGCCCATGAATTTCTTTATTTTTTTAAATACAATTACAGAGCTCTTACGTAAACCTACCACCCTAAGGCTGGTGTTGACCCTATGAAAACTGAGCTAAGTAAGCTAACAATTTTTGATTCTTTTCTTGGTCAAATTAAGCCTTAAGTGATTTTTTCATAATGTCCTTAGCTGGATTTCAAACTACCCGAAAAATTTATGGCAAAAACCTGTTCGTGTTCAGTATGTAATAAATTGTTTTATTTACCTAAGAAAAAAGCCCTGCCGCTGCCGCTGTTTTACCACAAAATATTGTAGCCAGTACCGGCTACCAGTACAGAGATTTAATACTTTCCGACCGACGCTTCCGTTTGTTATCGTAGCCGAGGCCTACACTGGCTTCAAAAGGTCAGTAACCCTAGTTTCTTACTAGATATATAAAAATTTCCAAATTATAGGGGGTTGTACATGATATGATGGTAGTCTGGGATGGAGTGGTTTATTGTTGGATTTTAGTTCTGTCTTTTTTTATGATGTGTCATCTAACTATTATTTTTTAAATTTCTGTTTTGTCATTTTGTGCAGTGTGCAGTGGCGGCTATTCAGGTGTAGTAAGTGAAGTGACACTTCACCAAAAATAAATAATAAAACATAAAAATACAAATTACTATTATTCAATTCATTTTTCTCATTTCTATTCTTTATTTGTAAAATTCGCCATGGAAAATCTAGCATATAAATTAAACGCTGGCGCGAGTCGCTTTCCTCTGCTTTCGGGAACGCGACATCGCAATTCGCGATCAGCAAGTGTATTGCAAATATAAAACGGACCAAAGTATACACCTCATATGGGGTTTTGTTTACGCTTTGACGCTCCGTTGCCATGACAACGCTATACGTGCCTGCGCGGCGCTGCTGCCAGAATCGCGGGTGTTAGAATAAGGTGTATTGCTTGGTAAATCGCTAGACTTAAGCAGATAATTTTGTGCAGATAATATAGGTTTTGCTCGTTTTGTTGGGTTTCACGTATTATTTCGATTGTTTCCGTTTGAGTATTATTCGCGACAGTGATTTTTCACAGGAAGAAATTAAAGGACAGTACAGAACACTTCTCTATGAAATATTAGATCATATTTTGATGGAAATGGAAGTAAGATTCGAAGATTGTTACAAACTACAATTTCTTTGACTTGCTAATACTGCGAAGTTTGGCCAGTACAACCAAACTTTTCCCACTGATTCTTTTCAAAATTTATTGGAGATATATGCCAAATCATTTCCAAAAATCAACGGCTCAAAAATGAACTTGGGCTAATATTTGCTAATGAAAGTTAGAGAAATATTTCATTGCAGCATTTAGTGAAACAAGTTGGCGCAAATAAAACATTTTTACCGAGGCGTATAAACTTTTTTCGCTAATTTTAACGATACCGTCGACAAGCGTGTCAGTGTTTTAAGAGTTTAAAACCTTTCTTAAGAAACACTATATACCAAGATAGACTTTTATCTTTGGCCAATATTTTAATTCAAAGGAGCTTCTACAGGAACTGATAAAAACTCAACCATTTTATGAAGATATAATTAATAAATTTGCTGCATTAAAAGATAGAAGGATTGATTTGGTGTATAAAATTTAGGTAAGTTTAGATATTAAGACTTTTTACTTAGACTTTTGATAGTAGAGTATTTTCAATTTTGCTAAAATGGTGAATGCGCTTTTTTTCCCTTCCTGCACTACACCTGTTTTTAGACCCGCGAGCCGCCACTGGCAGTGTGTCTATTCAATATGTATCTGTTAAAGCGAAAAATAGACTGTAGGATTCTGTTACGGATTCGTCACTGCATATTGATATTATAGGTGATAATTTTCGATATAAAATTTATTAATATATGTACTTGTATTTGTTAAATGGTTCTAATCAGTGTTAATATAAATAAATAATAAATAACAATATTTATTACCTTTGCATTCCTTCACATAATTACTGGGAAACCATCCCGTTTTTTCATTCAGCGTTCCTTCCCACCATCCGTCGTCTTTCTGCGTCACCGTGATCACATCTCCTTTCTTAAAACACAGCTGAAACACATTAATTTTATTTAATGACTAGCGCCAAAAAAATCAATATTATCGAAAATATTTTTAAAATAACTCGATAGTGTTCGGTCCGGTACAATTTACGAACTATAATCTGGTCATTTTATATTAAGAAAAATACCTAGTAACTATGGTTACTGACTGTTTAAACCAATAAAATACATTTTTTATTGTGGTAACTAGGGTTACTGGTAGGGGTGTACGAATATTGTTCGAATCGAATAATTCGAATTTCCGAATTATTCGAAATTCGACGAATAGTTTGACAAATTTCGAATAGTTCGAAAATTTTTGAATAATTTACGCATAATGCGAACTCTTCACTAATGATGAAAATATGAATGGATTCTCTATTTTATCCAATTAAGATTCCATAACATCGGGCATCAAAATATTCTACTGACCCATAATATTCTTTTTGATTAAACATGAATTTTTCGAAGAAGACAATTGCTCAATTTTAATATATTTATCTCAGTTATAATAAAAAAATTTAGATACTATTAATACTATTATAGTAGCAAAAGATCTTTGATCTTTTAAATTTATTTAACCCTTTATAATTTTTAATTTACTTTTGAAAAACAATTTATGAGAAAAAGGTTTATACAAACACACAGACACACTGACAAAAAAAATTAACTTGATTCAAGAGCCAAAATCATGACTGAATAACACCATCCGGGAAAAAATACTTTTTTGAATCAAAACAAAAGAATAAAATTCTTGATCTAAGAAAAATATCTGAGAACAAAAATAGTTTTTTAGCTCAAAAATAAGGATTTATTCTCTTGGCTCCAAAAAATTATTTCAAAAAAAATCGAATTATTCAAATAATTCGAAATTTCTCGAATTACTCGAATTTTTTCGAATTATTCGGGAACTTTGGAAACATTTGAATTTACGAATTATTCGATTCAAGTTTCGAATCGAATATTAATATTAATAAATCGTAAGTTCGAATTATTCGCACACCCCTGGTTACTGGGTTTTTAAACCAATGTAAAACATTTTTTGTTCAGGTGGTTTTCTAAATTTTAAGTGTCCATAGTACGGAAAATCAATTCAAACACGCTTTATTTAATTATACCCAACTATATTTATACACGAAACATTTTTGTCCCTGTACAAGATACAAAAATATACTTAAAATAAAAAATGTTTATTTGGATACACTCTTTTCATTGACAGTACCAGTTAATATACTAAGGTGTCTATAACTAACTTTTTATTGTAAAGTAGGCTTTTTAAATGGAACACCCTGTATATTTTTAACAAATTCTGACTCTGTATGAAATTCTACATTAAAAATGTGTCAAACACTATACGTCAATTATTGCTTGTTTTTGAGATATTAGAGAAATATTGCACAGTAAAATAAGGCCAGGCACTAATAATACCGGCATTATTTTGACATCTGAGCTTGCGCAGATGCATAGTAGGATAAGGACTCCTTAATAAGGATAGTGCCTGGCTTTATTTATGTCGGTTTTAGGTCGTGCCTTATTTTGGTCTTATTTTAACTTCTGAACTGTTCGTGTAAACCGAACGGCTGCCGACCACAAAATCGGAAATTTTTTAGAAGTGTAAATACGTAAAACCTTGCTTTTCAAATGTAATTCTGTAATTGTGTGAAACAAAATCCCTACAACACAAAACAATAAAGAAAAACAACTAAAATTGTGTCCTCCTTTTTTAGGTTAATGGTACTGTCAACATGATTTGCAATAACTTTAAATTATGGGTACAAGCACCATTTAAATAAGGCCGGTATTAATAATACCCGAGCTTAATAAGGCAACTTGCAAGAATTCTCTATAAACAGCATGCTGATATATTTATTAAGGATTAAAAGTGGAAAAAGAAAATAATATATAAGAAAATAATGTTTTAGTTGTCATAATGGTAGGAAAAAAGAACATTAAAAAAAAGAGACAAGAAATTTTAATGTTTAAAAGGAGGGCCCCCTTGATAAGGACACAGAACTGGTATTCAGTCAAATAAAAATTACCGTGTTAAACAATCCCAACTTATTTTTACAGCACATTTCACTAAAATCCAGTATTTATCATGCTGCATTCATTTAAATGCCACTTTATACACTAACAGCGTAAACACATAAAATTTAAACAAATTATTTTTATTTAACATTTCTTGAAAATTTCATTTTGATAACTTTTAGTCCTATAACTTTGGTCTTATCTTAATGTTTACAAAATAAATTATAACCATTTAAAAAATGTATAAACATTTGTAACCTATTTAACGGCTTCCTACTAATATTATAATAAAACATTATTTTTTTTTACAACCACAGATATATTTACTTTTATTTTTATACCATCGTATTATCAAGATTATTTCGAGACATGCAGATAATTATTTAATATATTTTTTTAACAGGTTCATACGACAATAAACTTTGGCAATCTTTAAGATAAACCTATAATAAAACCATATATAATAACTAGGCGTCACGTCATCATTGATTGTAACGTTCCTAAGTATAACACGTATTCGGATGAATGAAAACACCTATTTTTAGATCCAGATTAAAAATAGTTCAAATTAAAGGCTTGATGTGGTTTCATGTAAAAATTCTAAAGATAGGAATCTACAATGAGTTTTTCATAATTTTTTTTTGTTGTAAGTCAAAAATTTAAAATTTTCCCTGTAAAAAGAGTATTTGTTTTAACCAGAGTTTCTTTATGAGAAGGGGTTTAGACATAAGCAAGACCGGTGATAGCTTTTGTCAGGGACGTGAGGGTGTGAGAGATTTCGAGTTGGCAGTTCTGTTCAAAGTTGGTAGCAGTATCAGCTGATGACAGAGTCGTGCGTGCCTTGTCGAAGCTTTGTTTGGTAAAAACTGTGGAAATTTGCCATTTTCATTTTGGTTGCATATTTTGCAAGGATTTCCAGTTGTTAATGTTTTTGGTTAGTTTAGAGACTTCACATATTATTGGTTCGGACTCGTTTTATTTTAAAGATTTTGATAGTGTTTAGTCGAATAGTTTTCAGTTATTCGTGTTTTTATATACATATGATACAGATGAGTGTCCGCTAATTAATGGTACACAGAAAAACCACAGATTTCTTATGCGAAAATACCCATTTAGGTTTTAAACAAACATACCTATATCCAAAAGTTAATGATAAGGAAGATACGGGGTGTTAAAGAGATATAAATATTTTTTATTCATGCATTTCAATAATTTTTGATATGTTTTAAACATTTTAATAAAACTCGGTATCCAGGAGTTTTTAGATATCAGCTATTTATATCTGCGCAGTTGTAATTATAGCTAATACGATGTTATTGAAGGTACATACATACTTTCGGGTGCATTGAACAACTAAAACGTGAATATCTTAAAAACGGTTGTCGAGACCGATTCTTACTAAGTATACCTTTTTGTGCAGAAAGCATAGAGAAGCTTACTAGTTTACATACATACAAAGTAGTAACAAAAAATTGGGTAGTTTTAGAGAATTTCAAATAGTGTACCCATCGTCCTCTAGTCTATACACAAAAATTAATATTCGATCTGAAAAGCTAATGTTTAAAAACCCCTAGATACCGGTTTATTAAGATATTTAAAAAGGGGGAAACAATTATCAAAATAAATTTACTTTTTTCTTTTACTATGACACTCCCGTATCTTCCTTATTATAAACTTTTGGATATTGGGTATGTTTAGTTAAATCTTAATATTTTGGCATAAGGAATCTGTGGTTTTTCTGTGTACCATTCATTAGCGGACACCCTGTATACAAAGTTTTTAAAATGGTTTTTGACTTACGGAACCATGGAAAATGTTTTGCTCGCCCAGGTACCTCATCGTCCTGTCGTCGCTTTGATAATTTTTAATTTCCAATATTTAAACCACATTTATGTTTTTGTTTTAAGATATGCCTATTAAAATAATCCAATAAATTTTGTTTACAACATACAGTTCTTTTTTGTTTTCTCCTTAATTCTACGCCACTGATCTGCCTAAAATCAAACATGGCCGAAAATGGCCCGACTTGACTTCACAGCCGCGCTAGCCAATATGGCGAATGTCGTGGCCTTATCTCATCAATCGACTTTGTTTTTAACTGGACAAAAAAGGCATTTTTGTCTTTAACCATCAATATCTTAGCAACCGCTGATTGCACAAGAAAATTAAGGAGGGTTTTAAAATCTTAAATAAATACTCCACAAAAATCGACTATGGTTTTTTGAAAAAAAAGTTTATTTATTTTTACGTCAATTTGATAAATCAAGAAAAAAGTGCTTTTAGTGGCTTTTGGGATAATCAGGCGCTAAATTAAAAATATCGAGAAAACCTACAAAAATCGGCTACAGTTTTTGAAAAAAAAATGTATTAAATTTTTTACGTTGATTTAAAAAATAAAGAAAAAGCGACTTTGTGGCTTTTGGGATAATCAGGCGCTAAATTGAAAATATCGAAAAAAAAACAATTATGTTAAGTGTGCCTTTACACTTCAAGATGCCTACCAAAACCTTACAAAGTTTCTATTCAATCCATCAAGTTGTTTTTTTGTTTTATTCGATCGAATTTTCGAAATGGAATTAAAGAATCACGATTTTGATTTTAAATGATCAGAATCTTTAACTCAATGCACCAAAAAGTGTTTAAGATTTTTATGCATTTTTATTGATAAAAGTGTTAAAATTTTGTTAAAGATCATTAAAAATATTAAAATACTTTTGAAGTATTCGACGAATACTTTTTTGAGTATTCGAATATCGGCTTTCCGAGTATTCGAATACCGGAATGTGTAAGCAGTATTCGAATACCAAAATTGTCATTAGTAGAATACTAAAAGGGAACAAAAAGTTGGGAAAAATGAGGTGAGGACCTTTTTTGCTCTTCAAACATCGGTCTTGTTTTTTTCGTTTGTAGTATTTAAATCTGTTTTTCCAGATTTTGAATACCGATTCCGGGTGTTTGGGAATACCGAGTATTCGAACACTTTTTTCTTCCAAGTATTCAGATATTCGGTATTCGAATACTTTTTTCCGGTATTCGCCTTCGTATTCAAATACCGATTTTCAGTATTCGACCCAACTCTGGTGTTTACCATCCTTAATTTTCTTGTGCAAGCAGCGGTTGCTAAGATATGAATGGTTGAAAACCAAAGGTCCCTTTTGGTTCAAAGTTCAACATCTCAGCGAGAAGTGGTCGTATCGAACTTTAAAAAAATAAATGTAAAGCTGAATGAACAAGTTATTCGATCCATATAGTGGTTAAGATGGACATTTTTTTTCCAAGTTGCTAGATCAAAAAAAAAAAAAAAAAAAAAAAATTCGGTTATTATTAGGATTTGCGCGGTAGACGTTGCTTGAAATTTTTTTACCATAAGATCTTAAAACTAGACCCTTCAAGTTTTTTAATGCTTTTTTTTAAATTTCAATACGATCATTTAAAAGCCACTTGAAAAATGTCAAAAAAATTGGAGTCTTTTTTGTATCCTTTAATTTTTTCCACTAGTGTATTTCGCAATTCGAAGCGCAAACATACTGTTCCGAATCACCTCGTATAAAAACATCGGCCTTCGTTTTTATACCTTTATTAACAATGGAACGTAACTATGGTTACAACAACGACAAAATCTTCACTTGTCAATGTCTCGAAGTTTACAGTACAAAAGTCGAATCTATACTAACTGATCGGAGGTTTTCCGTCGCCCTTTTATAGTATGGTGGAAGAGTAAAGAATGATCTAGAATCTTCGAGAAATATCGTGAAAATTCCATAGTACAGGATGGCATAAAAGTTCTTAATGGATAATTCGGGCGTTTTCGGAAACCTTCGAAAGTGATGAAAGAACTTGGAAAAATTAAGGTAAATTATTTAAATAAATTAACAAACTAAATTAAACGATCCTAACTCTCTAAAATTCTATAACCTAAACACATTTTTGAAAGTCTGTAACAATACATTTCAAAATTTATTCATTTCCCTTACATCGTTGACATAATTTTAAAAATATTTGGAATCATTCATCAATCTTAACTTAAAACTTTCCAAAAATTGTTAATAAAAACCCATATAAAAATCTATTTATTTTGAAATGTTAAAAATGCGATGAAACTTTTATTAGACATTTTATTTGATGTGTTTAAAAGCGTAGTATAAACTCGTTAATTTGAAATTTCCGATTTTACGATTAAAGATCCATTTACGAAAGTGCTTTAGAGTTGTAAATTTTAAGTAAATGTGCATAAAGAAAATCCGATGAGAGAGCACTATAGAGTTTACATTTTATCGAGTTTAGGTAAGTCGTTTTATTATTATTATTTATTGTTATTATTATTAACAAGTTTTTTTATTGGTTACCCAAATGGCCCTCCACCGAAGTCCTTCGGCCATTGTAAGTTTTACATGTTTAATGCCAAAGAAGGTGGGTAAAGATCAACCCTTTTTCGCCCATCATAGTCACGAAAATTTAAAGTTTTTATCAAAATTAATTTATTTATATCTATAGGAAGTTTAGGTATTGGTTTTTACATTTTTTCTGAACTAGTATAAAACAATAGATAGCAAGTCACATAAAGCGGCCATTAAACTTGGTATATTTTTTGAAATTTTGTTATTTTAAGTGATTTTTATAATTTGCTACTAAAAATTCTGTCAAGCACTCGATGAACCAAAATTCTCTTTAGACACTCCGCACATGAGTCAGTAAAACAGCGGCGAGACCGAGATTCGACAAGTTTTCGACGGTATGTATGCATATACCGGACCAGCTAAATAACTTAACATATAGACAATGTGAGGAAAGGACACAGTCTAACGTGAATACTGCATGTAAATATTTCTAATTGGATTAGTCACATACATCCTTTTTTGTTGCTTTACTGGCCGATATGCCAATACCTATTTGCTTCACCAGTACAGGTTTGAAGTGGCAACAACCGTACAGAGATGAGCATACGTTTAATGGTCTATATTCTCAGCCAATGAAATCATATGTCGATCGGAGAGGGCTGATGTTACGCAAACTCGACTGCGACGGGGCAAAAACTACCCCTTTGAATTATCCCACTGGGTCAAAGAGTGCCGTTATAGAACCCTCTAAGACAAGTGTGAAAAAGCCTGAATCCTACCGAACATTATTTTAAAGACAAAAAATAAAAGATTTTCCTACTTAACAGATTGACTTCTTTTGCTAGTTTATTCCACGCTCTTTCTGTGTATTTTTTTCGCAAAGATTCTTTTAAAGTTTAATTATAAAGCACATGACGGTTTTCAATCTTCTCCACAAATCTAATATTAAACAAATCCATGTTTTCTAAAAATTTCTTGGCTAACACAAATTTTCTCGTGTAAAAACCAGACACAAACATATGAATCATACACGGTAAACAAAATACAAAACGACTCTGTATTGAATTTGTTTATTAAAAGACACGGAGTGCTAAGATCGGAAACGCTAATATGCCTTCGTGCTATCGAAGCCAGTAAAAATCTCGCCCGCGTTGCTGTTGCACCGACCCATGTGCGGAGAGCCTTAATCTTTCGAACACTACAGTGAATAGGCTTCTACAGCAGCATTCATTTGTTTTGGTGCGTCGATTGTTTGACAGATTTTTTTATTAGAAAATTTCACCCTACTGTTTTTTGACCAATCAAATGTGTAGTTTTAGTTGCATTACCATGACAACACAGGTATTTATCGGAAATTTTTTTCTCCTGTCTGGGGTACCCTGGAGCGAGTTATAGTGGAAATTTTTTGACATAATCATTGAATTTGTTTTAACGTCATGTCTGTCATTCACATACATAATTAAAGAAAATGTTATTTTGTACCAGTTGTAGTATTTCAGACATAACATAATATAAAAATAATGTAAGGTTTTAAGACCCTAAATGACAATTTTATACAACTAGAGTTAGTAAAATAATATCATAAGACTGTGTACTGTAAGTACTAGACATAAGTGAAGAGCAAACGAAAGCAAGGTATGGGTCTAAAAAAATTAAAATAAACTATTTTTACCAACTGTAGTAATATAAGGTATATATAATATAAAAGAATAAACAATGATAAGCTCTAAAATTACATATATTTGCAACTACAATTGGTAAAATGGAAAATATTTATTTTATAGTAAAATTTTAAAGCTCGTATCAAAGTTACAAATATTAATTTAAAAGAATATTATTTAACACAAACTTGGTGTGAAATTTTCTTACCGAATACCACACGTGCTTTAATTATTCCCGAAATTTTTTTCGGCCACGAATATTTTAAGAAAATTCATAATTTTCAAAATATTCGTCGCCTTGAAAAATTTCCGGAAATAAATTTAGCACTAGTGGTATTACAAGTGAACATTATAAAAATCACTCAAAATAACAAAATTTCAACAAATAAGCATATCAAGTTTGATGGGCGTTTTATGTGACTTGCTATTTATTTTTTATACTACTTCTGAAAAAATGTAAAGACCAATAGCTTAACTTCTTTATAGACATAATAAATTAATTCTTTATAAGAACTTTTAATTCTCGTGACTATAATAGGCGAGAAAGGGCTGATCTTTACTCCACCTAATTTATAAGTATTTGCTAAACTTATAAAATATAAACATTAATGTGTAAAGCGTTCTTGACAAAAAAACGAATCTTAATGGCTTAGTGACTTAAAGGTCCGATACTTCGGTTTTTGAGTAGAAGCAAATGCTTTATACAGTGAATAAAGTATGTCAACATTAGTAGATTTTTGAACAAACCCACCTCAAAAAGTCCTGCTGGCACCCCCCACCCCCTCAAAGTTGGTTAAGGGATTGATATAGTTTTTTTCTAATATCTTCTAAACGGTAAATGATAAAAAACTGATTTTAGTGTCGTTAGATAGAGCACAAAATTCTGCAAAATAGTAATAATTAAAATTGTATTTTTGTTTATTACGTAAGAATCTCCAATATAGAAAAAGTTGGAGGGGAGCATCCACGAGGCATTTTTTACGATATATCTTCCAAACCGTCTACCAAACAAAAAAATATAAGACACAAAAAATTAAGGCCAAAGTTTTTCCTATCGAATGGTGTATAACACTATACTATTTTCTTTTAAATTAAAGCTACCAGTGGCGTACAAAAGTAGCACTCACACCAGTATAGTAGGTAGTTAAAAATAGAAATTTTTAATGTTATACTTTTATTTTATTTTTTTCACTTTAGTTGGGAATATTAGCTTATAGTAACACTAGAAATTGTATTTTTGTTGATTTAGTAAAATTCTACAACAAAAAAAATGTTGGAGGGAGCATCTACACGGCACTTTTTACGATATACTTATCTTCCAAACCATCCACCAAATAAAAAAATATAGAATTAAAAAATAAAGGCCAAAGTTTTCCCTAACGAATGGAGTATAACATTATACTATTATCTTTTAAAAAAAAGCTACCAGTGGCGTACAAAAGTAGCACTACACCAGTATAGTACCTAAAAATGTAAATTTTTAATGTTATACTTTTAATTTTTTTAAATATTTTTTACTTTAGTTTTATTAATTTATAATTATTTCTAATTCTGCATACTAGTTATAATAAATAATCATATTACACGGAAAATATTTTTTACCAGTACAAAATTCAAAATCAAGACGTGTGGATTGAGTTTGGTACTGGTAAAAATGTAAGACATATTTCGTGTATCGAAATTGCTACAAAAATCAATGAAAAGAAGTCTAGCCCTTTCTTTTTTTCATTCACTAACCGGTTGCGATACTACCTCTTCCTTTTATGGAAAAGGAAAAAAAGTGTTGGGAAGCTTGGGAATTTTTTCCGGAAGTTACTTTCATTGATTTATTGCAGCATTCAAAAAACCTTCATCTCGGCAATTAAGTGTGATCTCAAAATTCGTTGTAACCATTTACGATAAACATTCTGATAGTAGCAACATTGATATTTATCGAATGCAACTTTTTGCCCAAAAAACCGAACGGTTGATAATTTACCCCCAACAATGAATGTTTTAGCACTTCACATTAATCAATGCATGTATCAAGCAGGATTTGTTTGGGGTAATCTCTGCCAACCAGTGGTTGAACTTCCATGTCCATCTGAATGGGGATGGATTTTAGAGAATACTAAATGGACACCACTGTGGACCACTTTAAAAAATGAAAAATATCATCTGATACACTATTAAAATGTAAATGTGGCACAAATTGTAAATGTTGTTTAAAAAATTTAAAATGTACCAGGTTATGTTTGTGTGCGGAATGTTGTAATTAGGTATTTTAGATTGTGTAATAATGTGTTTTTATTGATGTTATATACAGTGTGTCCCAGGATAGATGTTACAAGAGGACAAATGGAACAAAAATTTTTAAATTTTAAAACGAAATTTTGGGCGACCGGTCGCATGGTCCAAAACTAATAAATACAAAACTTTACTTCAATTGGTATTAAACAGGGCGAGTTAAAAAATTGACAAAAATATTTTTTTACTTAACGTGTTTAACTTTAAATTTTGACATAAAATTTAGATCTCTACAACATTTACCTATACAATTTTGTCCTATTTTTAAAAATAAAGGTACTTTATCCTTGGTCATTTTTCATATTTTTAGTTATAACTTGCCCTGTATATTACCAATTGAAATCAAATTTTGTATTTATTAGTTTTGGACCATGCGACCAGTTTCCCAAAAGGACGATTAAATATTCCAAAAATTTTGGTAAATTTGTCCTCTTGTAACACCTATCCTGGGACACACTGTATAAGCCATATTTGTTGTTATCTTTATAATAAAAAGTTATTATAATACTGTTGTTATTTATTTAAAAATATGATGAATCAAATTATAAAACAAAAGAAATAAGTAAATAAAATGTAAAGTATAATTATTAATTAATAAATCTAAAGTGAAAAATAATCTTTTAAAATTTAAGAATAACATTAAATATTTCGATTTCTAGGTACTTTATTGGTGTAGTACTAATTTGGTACGCCACTGGTAGCTTTATTTTAAAAGATAATAGTCAAAATGATAACTTTGTAGTCTGTCGTTTATGTTGTTTATTTTTTTTTGTTAATGGTTTGAAAGATATATGGTAAAAAGTGCCGTATGGATACTCCCCTTCGACTTTTTTTGTTGTAGAGTCTTACCAAAAAAACAAAAATATTATTTTTAATATTACTATTATGCGCAATAAGGTAATATTACCAATTAATATAACTAAAGTGACAAATATTCTGAAAAAATAAAATAAAAGTATGACATTAAAAATTTCAATTTTTAACTACCTACTATACTGGTGTAGTGCTACTTTTGTACGCCACTGGTAGCTTTAATTTAAATGAAAATAGTATAGTGTTATACACCATTCGATAGGGAAAAGTTTGGCCTTAATTTTTTGTGTCTTATATTTTTTTGTTTGGTAGACGGTTTGGAAGATATATCGTAAAAAATGCCTCGTGGATGCTCCCCTCCAACTTTTTCTATATTGGAGATTCTTACGTAATAAACAAAAATACAATTTTAATTATTACTATTTTGCAGAATTTTGTGCTCTATCTAACGACACTAAAATCAGTTTTTTATCATTTACCGTTTAGAAGATATTAGAAAAAAACTATATCAATCCCTTAACCAACTTTGAGGGGGGTGGGGGTGCCAGCAGGACTTTTTGAGGTGGGTCTGTTCAAAAATCTACTAATGTTGACATACTTTATTCACTGTATAAAGCATTTGCTTCTACTCAAAAACCGAAGTATCGGACCTTTAAGTCACTAAGCTATGACGGTTTTCAATCTTCCACAAATCTAATATTAAACAAATCCATGTTTTCTAAAAATTTCTTGGGTAACACAAATTTTCTCGTGCAAAAACTAGACTCAAACATATGAATCATACACGGTAATCAAAATACAAAATGGTTCTGTATTGAATTTGTTTATTAAAAGACACGGAGTGCTAAGATCTGAAACGCTAATATGCCTTCGTGCTATCGAAGCCAGTAAAAATCGCGCCCGCATCGCTGTTGCACCGACCCATGTGCGGAGAGCCTTAATCTTTCGAACACTACAGTGAATAGGCTTCTACAGCAGCATTCATTTGTTTTGGTGCGTCGATTGCTTGACAGATTTTTTATTAGAAAATTTCACCCCACTGTTTTTTGACCAATCAAATGTGTAGTTTTAGTTGCATTACCATGACAACACAAGTATTTATCGGAATTTTTTTCTCCTGTCTGGAGTACCCTGGAGCGAGTTATAGTGGAAATTTTTTGACATAATCATTGAATTTGTTTTAACGTCATGTCTGTCATTCACATTCATAATTAAAGAAAATGTTATTTTGTACCAGTTGTAGTATTTCAGACATAACATAATATAAAATAATGTAAGGTTTTAAGACCCTAAATGACAATTTTATACAACTACAGTTAGTAAAATAATATCATAAGACTGAAGTACTAGACATAAGTGAAGAGCAAACGAAAGCAAGGTATGGGTCTAAAAAATTAAAATAAACTATTTTTACCAACTGTAGTAATATAAGGAATATATAATGTTACAGACTTTCAAAAATGTGTTTAGGTTATGGAATTTTAGAGAGTTAGGATCATTTAATTTAGTTTGTTAATTTATTTAAATAATTTACCTTAATTTTTCCAAGTTCTTTCATCACTTTCGAAGGTTTCCGAAAACGCCCGAATTATCCATTAATAACTTTTATGCCATCATGTACTATGGAATTTTCACGATATTTCTCGAATTTTCTAGATCATTCTTTACTTTTCCACCATACTATAAAAGGGCGACGGGAAACCTCCGAGTTAGTTAGTACAGATCCGACTTTTGTGCTGTGAACTTCGAGACATTGACAATTGTTGACAATTTAAGATTTTGCCGTTATTGTAACCATAGTTACGTTACATTGTTAATAAAGGTATAAAAACGAAGGCACGTGTTTTTATACGAGGTGTTTTGGAACAATAATATAAAAGAATAAACAATGATAAGCTCTATAATTACATATATTTGCAACTACAATTGGTAAAATGGAAAATATTTATTTTATAGTAAAATGTTAAAGCTCGTGTCAAAGTTACAAATATTAATTTAAAAGAATATTATTTAACACAAACTTGGTGTGAAACTTTCTTACCGAATACCACAACGTGCTTTAATTATTCCCGAAAATTCTCGGCCACGAATATTTTTAAGAAAATTCCTCCCTCGCCCGCGGCTCGGATAATTTTCAAAATAATCGTGGCCTTGAAAATTTCCGGAAATAAATTTAGCACTAGTGGTATTACAAGTGAAAATTATAAAAATCACTCAAAAATAACAAAATTTCAACAAATAAGCATATCAAGTTTGATGGGCGTTTTATGTGACTTGCTATTTATTTTTATATTACTTCTGAAAAATGTAAAGACCAATAGCTTAACTTTTTATAGACATAATAAATTAATTTTTATAAGAACTTTTAATTTTCGTGACTATAATAGGCGAGAAAGGGCTGATCTTTACCCACCTAATTTATAAGTATTTGCTAAACTTATAAAAATATAAACATTAATGTGTAAAGCGTTCTTGACAAAAAAAAACGAATCTTAAAGTACAAGTACATTGATGTGAATGAAAATATTGAAGTAAAATTAAAATTATGTACATTTATTTTATTTTTTTAATAATTCAAATCCAGTATCTGTATCTTAAAGGCCTGTTTGCGCTTATTCTGCAGAGTGGTTCTGTTGTTTCATATATATATATATATATATATATATATATATATATATATATATATAATAAGAAAGTAATGTTCTTGAGCCTTAGAATAAACAATTTAATAAGAGTTTTAAATTCTTGGGCATAGAGGCTCCTAAATGACAAAAAGAAAAGAAAACAAATACATAACAACTTACGCCATATACACCCTCTTTACCGTTTTAACCTAACGGTGCTCTGGCTGGTTGTTTTGAAATTGCTTGGCGAGATGGCTCTGGCCGCTGAACTTACTCCCTTAGTTCCGACAGGGATTATGTTTAGCGACTAGAAAACATAGCCAAGTTGTCAGCAATGTACAGCGGTTGTGATGATTCCCAACAAGGATGAAACACGTGTCACCGTCTTCATTGCGACCCGGGGTCATCCATTTATTTGGAGACTCCGTAATTTTAAAGTAACCAGCCAAGTAGTCCTTTCTACCAGGTTATGTATTTGTTTTCTTTTCTTTTTGTCATTTAGAGCCTCTATGCCCAAGAATTTAAAACTCTTATTAAATATATATATATATATATAAATATATATATATATATTTAAATTTTTCTTGTTTTTCTTGGACTTTAGGATTATATATTTTATGTTTTTACTTTTCTTGGGGTTTAAGTCCTTTTAAAAAAATACTTTTCTTTCTTATTTTTGTTGCATTTATTGACGTTTCGGTACTATTTGACCTTCATCAGAAATAGAAATACAGTTTTTCACTAAGCGCTAAAAAATATGACAGTAATAAATATCTAAATCTAGAAGCTAACAACTAATGTTTTACCTTAAAACAAATTTTTCGGGAACTGCTCTTTTTATGTGTTTGTAAAATTTCACTTACATAAGCACTTTTTTTCTTTTGGTTTTGTACATGTTTGCACTGTTACACTAAGGATAGATATGAACTGAGAGCTAGAGCCAGGGTACATATTTCAGTTTGGGGGTTTTTGGGTTGAATTAATAATTTAGGTAACAGAGGTAGGAAGGTTTTATGGCAAGGATGACGGGTTTTCCAACTAATTATTTGTTATTGTTTGAGGGACCAGTCCTATTTTTATTTGGTATTTAGAGTATTTATTATTATGTTGGTTTGCGTTTTTTTACTGGCTAATACCGACACGAAGCTATTACCAAAGCAAAAAAAGCTCTAAAACTTAACAACTACCCGCAAAATCTTATAGAAAACATTTTTAAAAAGAGAATACATAAATTTTATAATAATCAGGATTCTACAAAAAAGATAAAAATAAAAAATATATGTCACTACCATACATTCCAACCCTGTCGGAAAAAAATACAAAATGTTTTTAAAAACCACAATATAACTGTCAGTCATAGAAGTCACAATCTGCTACGAAATAGCTTTAGTAAATTAAAATCCAAAATTCCGAAGGATAAAAAACACACACAATATACGAAATTCCCTGTAAAAACTGCAATGGAGTATACATCGGTCAAACCAGCCAACATCTAAAAAATAGGATGAACGGTCACAAATTCGACAAAAAAAACAAAACAGCCTTAACAAACCACAGCATAGATAAACAACACACATTTGATTTCGACAAAGTAAAAATTCTGAAAACAGAAAGTCATACTAAAAACGCGAATTTCTAGAAATGATCGAAATCCAAAAAAACAAAAACGCCATAAACGCAAAAACAGATACAAAACAACTTAGCAAAATATACCACAACATTATAAAATAAACACCCAGTAAAAAACGCAAACCAACATAATAATAAATACTCTAAATACCAAATAAAAATAGGACTGGTCCCTCAAACAATAACAAATAATTAGTTGGAAAACCCGTCATCCTTGCCATAAAACCTTCCTACCTCTGTTACCTAAATTATTAATTCAACCCAAAAACCCCCAAACTGAAATATGTACCCTGGCTCTAGCTCTCAGTTCATATCTATCCTTAGTGTAACAGTGCAAACATGTACAAAACCAAAAGAAAAAAAAGTGCTTATGTAAGTGAAATTTTACAAACACATAAAAAGAGCAGTTCCCGAAAAATTTGTTTTAAGGTAAAACATTAGTTGTTAGCTTCTAGATTTAGATATTTATTACTGTCATATTTTTTAGCGCTTAGTGAAAAACTGTATTTCTATTTCTGATGAAGGTCAAATAGTACCGAAACGTCAATAAATGCAACAAAAATAAGAAAAGAAAAGTATTTTTTAAAAGGACTTAAACCCCAAGAAAAGTAAAACAATATATATATATATATATATATATATATATATATATATATATATATATATATATATATATATATATATATATATATATATATATATATATATATATATTTTGTGTTGTTTAATAAATAAAACCGGAACAAAAATACATTTTGCCGATCCTCAGCAATTTACTAAAGATTGGAGTGCTGGAGCAAAACTGACTACGGATTATTTATTAATTTTTAAGTCTTTCTAGCAGGAAATAATTCAAAAAAATTAGAAACTATTTTTGTTTATCAAGGCCAAATTCTCGAAAACAGATAAACATACGAAATTTAAACTATTTTGAAGCTGCCACTCGACAATGACATTGAAATGCAGTTCATGTTATTTAGAGCTTTGGATAATGCACTCCATTTAAAATAATCTTATTGAAGTGAAACTACAAAGTAACTCAAAGGTTCCGAGAATATTGGCGTCACTGTAAAAAAAAATGTTATTTTTAAATGCTAATTTAAAATCTGCTAAAAACTTAGGAATTTTTTTCGTGTCATCGCCCCGTTTAACTAAACGGATTTTAAAAATAAACAGATTTTTTAATTGATTTTTTAAATTGTGTTTAAGATTCTTTCGAAAAATAAAAATAATGCTGCAAGATGTTAATAAATTTTGTGGGGAAGAAAACAGTCTTTGAGGTGTGTATTCAGGTCTAAGATACGTGATGATCTATAATTTTTAGTTAAATGCTATAACAAGTTACAATAAATACAGGGTGTTTGAAGGGACAGGTAAAAATAAAATTAGCTCTAATTTTATCAGTCATTGCAAGTTGACCAAATATTTGGATTTTTTTGTGGCATACTTATTGGTGTACCCTAACTATTTAAAAAAAAATCTAAACAAAATAAAAATTATCGTATACATGAAATATTAGTTCTTATCAGTGTGTAACGCCCTCAATTCCCCATAGAATTGGGTTTTACCTTTTTTTGGCAATAAATACAGTATCAAGTGTCACAGTTCAAAAAAATCGTTTTTTTACACAATTTAATGATAGCTGTAGCCAGAAGAGGGTGCATCTTAGGATTTATGGATGTCTAAAAAATTAACTGCATGGCACTTAAAAGTATAATCCCAAGGTATCGTCTTGACTGGTACTAGAATAGGTCGAGGAACTCAGGGAACTGGCGGAACGCAACAACACGAGGTTGATGTGGGTGCCAGGGCATTGCGGAATTCGAGGAACTGGCTAGAAGGGGTCATCCGCGACATACGTCGGGCCATAACCAGTCCTTGGAGTGCCAAGAGTACCTTTCGGAGCGCGGTACAAAACTGGGTAAAGGACCAGCAAATACTGCACTGGGAAAGGCTTCTCAACACATGCATGGGAAAATCAGAGGACCATGCACAAAAAGAGCTAAAGAACTAGGTACTCAAAAAGGAATCAGCTAAGAACAATCACAGGTTTCCTCACCGGACATGCTCCAGTGAAGGAACACCTGAATAAAATGGGATTATACAACGGGGATCTGGACTGCAGATTATGTGGAGCAGAGACCGAAACAGTAACCCACATACTGTCAGAGTGTAAGGCATTGGATCACAAAAGACAGGCAATCTTCGGGGATATTAGAGTGCCCCCGGAAACATATGGTACGCACCCAGCAGACCTATACCGCCTTCTTCAAGGAATTAGGGTACTGGAAAGGGTACAATGAAGTGCCACCGGACATGTAGACGGCCCCCTGGGAAAAAAACTTAAAAGTATTATTTGACAATGAAAATTTGGTACATACAAGGTTACAGCAAAAATACAACAAAGCTATAAGTTATTTACAAAATAATAGGTGTAGTAAGGCTAGATTACTTTTTTAAACACTCTTTGTTAATATTGTGGATAACCTATAGTAATTTTGCCGTATTTCTTCTGTAATCTTGTATGTAGCTAATTTTCATTGTCAAATAATACTCCTAATTCCCATGCAGTTAATTTTTTAAAGATCAATAAATTATTTTTTTTTAATTACCATAGCTTACATTTTTCAACGGGAAACGATTGAATTTTAGGATTGTAGAGAATATACATGGTATTCCATTGAAAATAACAAAGTGGCCCTGTTTCAGAGAATAGGCCATTTTGTTTCTGTGTTAACGGAATGTAAGAACCAAATGGCGGGGATATGATAAAAATCCAAGGCTATTTGTCAAAACCGCATCTTGATAACATTATTTTTGTTCTAAAGTTATTTACAATCAAAATGGGTCAAAATATAGTCGGATAGCCTGTATTTGTAGATAATTTTAATATACCGTGCATAGTTATGTCGAAAGGGTAATATTATCGAGGTAATGTCACCAGTAATTTTGGTAATATTACCGCAAGATCGGTATCATTAGAAATATTGTTTTTTTTCGCTCTATTTTCTAACCAAATCAACGCGGTGACAATTTAACTGAAGCTGAAAATTAATTTGCAACGGAGTTTATCTATCAAAATGCAAGGTATCATGTCTTCTTCAAAAGTAGATCTTATGGCAGTACAAAATTAGAGGTGGTAATATTTTTTGCTAAGGAATTCGTCATTTTTATGCCTGGGCCTGTTTGGTTGGCAGGAATTTGCTCCAATTCTTAAATAAGTAGTATAGTAGTAAGGCTGGAGACATTTTAAATTTATCACCGTCAACAACCGCAACCGAAAGAACCTTTAAGGATTTATTCATCGGCAAAGAAGAAACAGACTTACTGTGGAAAGGGCCGGAAAACCAACTTATTTTGTCCATAATTATAAGTTACTAAATGAAGATTATTTAAGAATAGTAGAAGCTACTGAAGAAGAAATAGAAAAAGAAGATATCGGTTTCGAAGTTATAGACTGGACATAATTAACAAAAGAGAAAGAAGAAACAGATGACGAGGTTGGGGATGATGATGAGGATGATTTACCATTATCCACTCTATTACATAGATCATTCTTACTCTAACTAATTAAAAAACGTTCTTATTGTTTTTCGTAATGTTTTTACAGTTTTGAAATAAATAAAAAAGTTGTAATACTTAAAAAGCTGTTTTTTTATAAGTTACCAATGTTACCGTAATATTAGGTAATATTACCGGTAAAATTACCGATTTTTAAATTACATTCCAAACAATGCATAATAAGAATACAATAAGCGTTTTCAAAAAGCGCTAAGTCCACTCAAGCTAAATGAATAGATTTCACACCTAAAAATAAATAATTAAACATTACTATAAATCATACTTATACCACTCGCACTAATTATTTTTGAAATTAATGCAGGCAACGCGATTCAAAAATAGATAATTTTCAATAAACGACAGTGCGAGCATATCAGTGTTTTAAATCCACACAAAATATTTATTTCAAATATTTATGCACATTAAAATATTATTGCCACTAAAAATATAAGGCGGCGTGTAAAGATGTCTAGTCAAAGGAAATGTTTCAAAAATTACACGAGGATTAAATTGTTGTTTAATGTGTCTGAGAATAATAAAAATTCATCTTTTGAATCAAGACAGATGCCAATATTCGTAAAAAATGTATTAAGATCAATTACTTATCATATTTTTCATTCTTTGATCTAAATAATATAATAATTTATATACACTACAAGGGGCCTCAAAATTAAGTACATACAGTGTGTCCCAGGATAGGTGTTACAAGAGGACAAATGGATCAAAAATCCAGGAATTTTTAAACGTTCTTTTGGGAAAACTGGTAACATGGTCAAAAACTGATAAAGAAAATTTACTCCGATTGGTAGAGGAACTGCAGCATATTTGGGATACTGCAGGTAATTTGGAATACATTGATATCGAAGTAACTAGTAAGGCCATATTATATGTTTTTTTTCATGAACATAACGTCGTAAGACACACAAAGCCACCAAGCATTTAAAACAGGACGCCATTTTGAGATTCCGGCTATTATACTAGCCCCGACGCAACAAAAATACAGATTTGAATTTTTTTTTGTTTGTTTTACTGCAATACGTAAAATATTTAGTGTAATTATTTAATCTGCTAAGTGACCTTTTAAGTTTATGATTTAACTTTAATTTTGTAAATATTTCTAGAATTGAAAATTTGAAATGCCATTTTAGGTTAGGATGGTATGTTGTTAATTTGGAATACTAAAGGTTGTATGCTTTTTCTTGCTAATGATGCATTTGAGATGGTGCTCAAGAATACAAAAAGAGAAAAAGGTGGAAAAAGAAAGAAAATGGCCGCTGCTGGAACACATTATTAGTTGCTAAGATAAAGTGTTAGCAGTATGTTTATAAAAATGTGAATATAATTTGGAATACACGGAATACTATATTCCAAATTACCTGCACTTTAAGTCAATTGATATAATTGCTAGTTTGTGGTTCTTTTGTTTTTTTTTATAAAGTTCCTGGATTTTGTTCTATTTGATAGTGATAAATATTAAAGTTTAATAGTTTTTCAAATAGAAAATGTATTTTTTAACAAGCCATCTTTTTTATTAAATTTTATTCTAAAATAAAAACAAACTGGTATTCCAAATATGCTGCAGTTCCTCTAATATACAGGGCATGTTATTACACCTAAATATATAAATAATGACCATAAGTATAATACTTTTATTTTTAAAAATAGGACAAAATTGTATAAGTAAAAGTTGTAGAGAATTAAATTTTATGTCAAAATTTAAAGTAAAAAATTAAAGTTAAAAAAAATATTTTTGTCAACTCTTTTTACATTATGCATTAACAGTTTTTAAAATCCTTGCCTTAACGCAACGAATATTAAAAAAATATTTTAAATTATTAGATTTTCTTTCAAATTTTGCTTTGTCTTGACCATTATTGAAGTTGTAATGTGTAAGGTAAAAAACTGACAATTACTTTTTTTTATTCTTTAAATTTATTTAAAGTTTCTGAACTGTGGAACCTACTGCAAGCGGAGGTCTTTCCCTCTCCCCCAAATCTTCAAGTTTTTAAGTCCCGTGTTAACAAATTTCCTCTTACCTTGCTAAAGACACCCACGGTACTTTAGTATTTAGGCTCTGTGCCTTCGTGGATTGTCCAAAAGATAAAAAAAGCTAAAATATAATTTTCTACTATATTTCCTTATACAATTTGGTTCTATTTTAAAAAATAAAAGTAGATAGCTCCTGGGTAATTTTCATATTTTTAGTTATAACTTGCCCTGTATAATACTAATTGGATTAAAAGTTTGTATTTATTAGTATTGGACCATGCTACCAGTTTTCCCAAAATATAAAAATTGTTGATCCATTTTTCCTCTTGTAACACCTATCCTGGGACACACTGTATATTGTATAGAGACTTTTATAATGCCGAGTCAATCCTTGAATTAGTATACTTCTACCTGAGTTGCAATAATATTTTATACTATGCTTCTACCCTACAAGCGAACCATATTTGGTAAATCTAGACAGGGCCGGGCCTACCGGATGGTGCAAGTGGTGTAAGTGCACTACGGCGCAACGCTGCAGAATTAATTGCTAGTTGGCGGCAATTAAAAAGTGGGTACCTTTTTTTTCCTAATAGGGAAATAAAGAGAGAAACAGTATGGAGAATTAAAAAAATAATAGGTTATGACCTTTTTGCTCTTTTTAATCCGAAATAATATTTTTCTACTAGGGGCGCGAAATATTTTTTGCACCACGACGCCAGATACCCTAGCAACAGCCCTGAATGTAGGCGACAATACATTTGACCGCTTTTAAAATTTAGCTAGGGCTTCAACCACATAATTATTTAACCCTGAGTTTGTTATTGTAAAAGCCGTTTTTAAGGGAGTATTTCTGAGGCTGAGGTCAAAATAATACTTCTTTCCCTATATATTTTTTTATAAATTTAAACATGTACTCATAAAAATGCATAAAAAAACTGGAATAACATTTTCTTTGTTTTTTGTTAAAGATAATAATAATTTTTAAGCCAAAATTGTAATCTTTTGTTTATTTTTTTTAATTCGGTCGAATAAAACGTCTCAATGGATTAAATCGAAATTTTGTGGGCATATTAGCACACTTAACATTACTGGTTTTTCTAGATATTACCAATTTGTTGCCTGATTATCCCAAAAGCCACCAAAAATATATTTTTTTATTTTTAATTTAATGTAAAGAGCAAAAAAACCTAGCTCATTTTTATGGAAAATTTCTTTAAGATTTCAACAATCTTCTTAATTTTCTTGTGCGATCAGCGGTTGCTGAGATATTAATGGTTAAAGAAAAAAGATCTTTTTTCATATATAGTAGATTTTTACATTTTCAACCATTTACCTTTGAACAGAAAAAATATGAATCAGCGTGAGTTCATTAATCATGTATAACGACGTATTATTCGCGTAAATCAATTTTTTAAATAGCCTGGGCAGTAAAACAGTTAGGACACCGCGAAATTCCGGATCCAAGTTCTACGCAATATTATAAAATTTGACTAGTAAAAAAAATAACTCTTAACATAAAATGTGGAAAAAATCCGTTATCACAATAAATAAATTAGGTTGTTTAAAAGTAAAATATTTTAATTTGAATAAAAAATATTAAATATTCTATACAGGGTGTAAAAGGTTTGTACACAATGCTACCATAAATTCACTGCACTCAAAATACAAGGATTTAACGCAATTTACAGTAGTCAAAAAGTTTATCGTTTGTGGAGCTACAGAATGTCAAATTTTCCATTTTATTTTAGTTATTTTTTAAACATTTTATTAATTATTACCAAACCAAAAAAAAAATAATAAGAGAGAGAGATACTTTTTTCTCTTCAAAATTTTTCAAACCTAAAACGGAAATACGGCAATTGAATAGAAGGGAGGAAACGAATGGTTTGCAAAAGGGAGGAACTTTTTTTTGGACTTAAAAAAATGGTATACCAATTTTTTTGCAGCCAGACCCCCCATATAAAGCTATACAGTGCATTCCAATGAAAACGAGTCCCCCATAATTAGGTTATTTGTATACTTAAACCTGAAACACGTCACTTGCCACTTGACCCCCTTCCCATTTAAACTTTTTGACGTTTGTGTTGGTGGAGGGAGGGGATAACCTTGAACAAGTTAATTTTGACACAAAAAGGTGTCCCTCTAAAAATTAAAAATGACGTGTTTCACGATTTTTTTCAAGTGTACAAATAACGTAATTATAGGGGGTGGCTGGTTCGATCTTAACTTCTTTTTTATGGAACGACCGCCGAAGTGCGCTTTTTTAAGTAATTCAAAAATAAAAAAAAACAGTCCACAAACGCTGGAGTAATTGCTTAACATACACACAAAAAAAACATAAAGGCGAATTGAGCACCTCCTCGTTTTGGAAGTCGGTTAAAAATTACAACTTGAAATTATCTTTCATATACAAACATTGATTTTTCTTTTCCCTGACCCTTCAATTATTACCTACTTTTTTCTTCAATGTGTCCATAGGCAAATTACAAAAGTAAACTTATTGCATACTGTTTAAAAATTCTCTATTTTCGTTCCACCTATGTTTACTTTATGTAGGAGTGTGTTTTAATAAAAAGCCCAAGAAATAGAAACATGCCAAAGTGTTCTAAGCGGAAACATAAGCTATCCAAATGTTTTGAAAATTAAAATGAAAATTATGATTTGCCAGAGTGGAGCCAGTGGTGTTTCCATTGAATTTTCTTTGAAATAAACGTTCTATTTCTGATTTGATACACATTAGTGAATGTGTTTATCATTGAAATAATGACATCGGTAAACACATTTTGTAGTATGTATTATGTTAAAAATTAAAAATTTTGTTTTTTTTTATCTTTTACAATCCACGAAGGCTGAAAGCCTAAATACTAACCGTGGTGCCTTAAGCGAGGTAAGAGGGAGTTTGTTGACACGGGACTTAAATATTTGAAGATTTGGAGGGGGAAGGAAAGATCTTCGCGGGCAGCAGGTTCCACAGTCTAGAAACTCTAGGGATAAAAGAACGAACGAAATGGGAAGTTCGGGGCCTGTCCAATTGGACCGTATAGGAATGCATACGTGCGGCACCACAAGTTTCTCTATTGGGAGCTGCAAGAGGAGGGACTATACTGGATAATTCGTCGGAGGAGAAGCCGTAAAAGTATCTATAGAAGAGCGATAGATCTCCTACAGCTCGACGATGGGCAAGAGAAGGAAGTCTTTGAGTAAGTAAAGGATTATTAATAAGACGAACAGCCCTTCTTTGAATGGCATCAAGAATGCTGAGGGTTGTAGGGGATGCCATTCCCCAGACATGAGAACAATATTCCAGAGAGGGT
This sequence comes from Listronotus bonariensis, assembly GCA_014170235.1. Taxonomy (NCBI): domain Eukaryota; kingdom Metazoa; phylum Arthropoda; class Insecta; order Coleoptera; family Curculionidae; genus Listronotus; species Listronotus bonariensis. Next base: position 36,501 of record JACEGR010006332.1, read on the forward strand.
CGAATTTAGGACACATACAAAGTGTATAAATTGGAAGGAGAAAAATACTTTTTGGCTCGGAAAAGAAATCCAAGCTTTTTTGAAGCCGCGGTGGCTATAGATACAATGTGTTTATGCCAGTTAAGGTTATTCTCAAATGTGACGCCCACAAGGTTAAATGTGTCCCCGCTCTGCAAAACCTGGCCACTCATAAGCAAAGGATGAGTGTTTGATGATTTTTTTCGCGACAAGGAACATGATTGTGTTTTGGATGCATTAAATTGAACGAGATTTTTGGCGCCCCAATCCAATATCAAATTGAGATCCTGTGAAAGAGATATCTGCATCGCCCTGCGTTTGCTTTCCAAGTCGAGTTGAGAGATTGGTTTGGGAACCTGAAAAGTGGACTGAAGGGTACTATCGTCAGCATAACTATGAATGGGATTGGTTGTGAAAGAAAGAAGGTCGTTGATGTGAACAAGAAACAAAGTTGGTGTTTGTTGAGCATCAATAGTATAATATAACTGCATTTTCCGGTATTAAGCAACAAATGTATGCAAGGAAAAAATCCCCTACAAGGCGTTTCCTAATCGCGAAAAAAAACATTAAAAGCTTAACATACAGAGTGTTAAAACGGTTTTTATTAATACTCTAAGTTAGTGTCATTCAAACTTTTTCATGACACGACCCCCAACGTAAGAAAAAGAAAATATCAATACAGCTTTTATGTCTCCTAATAAATTGCTTGTTTAAAGATCATAAAATAAGTATTGTGAGAAATTTTTCTTTTAAAAATTTGGTTGTATAATTTTTTTATTAGCTACGTATGTAACAACTACTGTGTCTTTGAAAATTTACAGTTTTTTAAAAAGTTTAACACCCTGTATCTTGAAAATAAAACATTTTCAGACCCATGTTTATATAAACTTTTCTTAATATTTTCTAATGTAGAACCTGCCCCTTAAATGTTCTTAACAACATTCTGTAATACTTTTTATAATTAGGATTTTCATGTTCCAATTATTAAAAATATTTATTTAAATACATATTATACAAATATTATTTACGAATCTACGAATGTATTTTATTAATATGATTTTGTTACAAAAATGTATTAATTTTAAACCTAAAATTATAGCTTTTATAAATTTATCTTTCACGGACCTTTATCCATTTTTTCCTGAGTTTCTATATAAAATATAATGTTGAGATAGATACCTACTCTAAAAACAACCATTTACAAATTGTTTACAAAGCGGACACATTGCCCATTTTACTTAAATTCGTAGAGAGGGATTTTTGGGATACTGGTTACACATCTAAAAGATTTTTTTGGTAATTGCAGTTTTTCGGAATATTCATTATCGACCTTAAAAATTGGACTAAACTTATTTTGACTATTATACTACCCCTTCTTTTTGCACAAAACTTTTCATTTAAAGCTAAAGCCGCACACAATATTTTATTTAAGGGATATTTTTCTAATTCTTCTGTCTTACAGCTGCTAACAAGCTTGTCTAACAGCTGACGTCATTATATTGTGAATCGAAAAAATAAAAGCGCTTACCGCCAATGACAAATGTCATAAAAAAATAATAATAATATAACCTAAAAAATGGCAACTCCAGTTTAAAAACAAAAATGCGCAATATCTTTAATGGCAGGTAAATTAATCCTTCACATGGTTTCCCACACATACTATTGCTATTGTTATTAGTATACTATTAGTCAATTTTGTTTGACTTTTAACCTCAAATTCGGCTCTATTTCCCCCTCCTTGTTTTTTCATCCTGTTAGACAGTGGTTAGACCAGGTTAGACATCTCCTGACGCCGCTAACAACTGCTGTGAGCTGCTGTAAGACTGACGATATTGATTTGTCAAAAAATGAAAGTGCTTACAGCTGCTGTAAGCAGCTACCAAAAAAAATATCCCTTTACACTCTTTAAAAACCTGTTTTTTATTTATTTAAGACCTTTTTTTTCATTAAATTGCAAAAATGGATTTTAAAAATGCAATCATGATTTAAATTGATATAAAAAAGGTTTTAATCAATAAAAAACATGTTTTTAAAAGGTTTTAGGTTTAAATAAAGTATTGTGTGCTAATTTAGTATTAAATCCACAGTTGTTGGCAAAAAAGGGGGATTATAGTGAAAATAAGATTAGTGTGATTTTCAAGTTTGATAAAGGATATTTTAAAATTAAAGGATTCCAATAAAAAGTTCTTTAGATTTGTGATCAGCGCCCCAAAAAAATCCCTATATCAAATTTCAATAAAATAGGCGACAGATTGGGTTTGTAAATAATTACCCTTATAAAACATATCAATTATTAAATTATTTCCTTTAATTCTTAACTATAATGTTGCTTATTATTTTTTTATTTTTCTAAAACGACATATTATAAGACTCCTTTTTACCAATTTTCTTTTATGAAAAACGAGTATACTACACTAAGGAAAGAACTATGATTTGAAACACAAAAAGTAAATTTTGAAATGTAGCAATTTAAAATTATAAAAAAAAATTGATATAGTTCCCTTTAAATTTTAAAAAATGGGGTGTTAGAAGTTATTAAATTTAAGTATGTCATTTTTAAAAATAACTCTAGAAAACAGATACCAGGCAACTTACAATTTGATAATCATTTTCTAAATATTTTTAATGAACATTTGCCTTATTCATGTAAGGAACCTGGGGGTCATTTCATATCGAATCAACCAAAAAAAAAGAAATGACTTTGGTTTTGATGTTCTCCGATTTAAATAATTTTTTGATACACTAATTCTACTCATGAAAGAGGTCAAAAGTCCAAAATTTTAAGTTTTTCTGACCAGTAGTTTTTTTATTATTTAATTTTAAAAATTGAAAAAATTGACAATTTTGCATGTACACAGACATAGAAAAACCAAAATATCTGGAGAACTGCTCGTCATATATAAATAAGTGATTGCTCATTTTAAAGGTATTGGAAAGGCCTTTTTATGGTGTGCCACATGACCTACCTTCTAGAAGAAAAATTAGAAAAAATTTAAAACAAAAAATTTTTTTGGAAAGTTTTCAAAAACACCATTTTATATAATGAGTACTTCTCGAGATATTTTGGTTTTTATATGTCTGTGTATATGCAAAATTAGCATATCTTTTGATTTTTAAAAAATCAATAATAAAAAAACCACTGGTTAAATAAAATAAAATTTTGGATTTTTGATCTGTTTTATGGGTAGAATACAAGTGCCAAAAATCATGAAAATTGAGGATTGTACCTGCAAAACCATTGGTTGACTTGATATGAAATGACCCCTATGGATGCAAACCCCTAAATGTACTAACTATATTTCTTACCTCATCATTGTTACTTCCCTTAAAAGAATACAATGCTTGTACAACCAAAGGTTCCCCAGCCATGTTCTGCCATCAACACCTGCCAAAACAAATTCGGAATAAATTACAACTGTTACCGGCTATGTTAATAACTAAAAATTTTGAACCAAAAAAGGACTTTTAAAACGTATACTAAGTAAGAACCAGCTACGTTCAGTGCGAAAACCGGCCGTCATTGAAGAGCGAAAAATAAGTTCTAAATGCTGACACATTCTTGGCATATGGCAGAGGCTTTTAGATAAAGTTGGCAGAATGCCAAGAATATTCCAGGCTCATTTGGATTTGGAGGAAATTATTAATAAGGCAAGGCAACATATTGGGCTAATTATTAATTATTCTGGGAAGATAGCAAAGGTAAACAGGTTTAATTGGTGTTTTTTTTAAGGGACAAATTTAGAAATATTTATACAGGAATTTTAGAACAAAAATATTTTAATAGGTATAAAGACTGCCTTAAATATTTTAATGTGTTGAGTATCTACAATCTGTCTGAATAAATTATAAATATTTATTATTACAAAGAGGAAATCCAAAAATAAACATTGATGAGACATCCTTTAAGATTCTATCTCAAATGCCAACTTATTTGCGGAATACCTGTGATAAAAATGGTAGCAACTATACATACCGTAAGAAATGTTTAATTAAACAACGCCCTTTTGTCAGAATCACTAAAAATTAATAATAAACAACTCAATTCATATAATTAAGATTCAAATCAAATAAATAACTCCAAAATTTGACATCTACTAATTCAGCTGATTCGATTGATTGACAAGTGATGTTTATTCATTAAGCGTTTTAAAAGTTGCCTAATTTCAGGGGCTCAGTATCTTCTTCTTAATTTGCTGTTGACCGTATAATTATTAGGGCTGCCATTTTTCGTGGCTCTAACTACAAGAGCTAAAATTTAAGCAAGTTTCACAAAAATTGGAAACAATAATAGAAATTTGGCAGTCATAATTCTTTCAGCACCGTTAAAGAAGTACTTGTGCCTCTTCTCCAACAATACTTGCAATTGCTGTATTCCTTTTATGCTTCAGAACCGCCCGGAACGACACCATAAGTGTTCTTTTTACAATTTTTTGACGTTATAGAACCGTTCTTGACACTATTGACAGTTCAGAGAACGGTTCTACAAGGTAAAAGGAATAGACTAAATTCTAGTATCTTTCTGTCATGCCTCTTGTAGGTATATGCTCTTAGGTTTCTATCGCGGATAGGCGTATAAAAATGTTGGTGCCACTGATTGGGTGGAGGGGATGGTCATGTTTTTGTTTTGCTATTTTAAGTTGGTACTTTTTTTGTATATTGTTTGCGTTTGTGTGTTTGTATTTGGTTTGTCTTGTAGTTTTGGTTTCGAAGATATTTTAGCTGATTTTTGTATATTTTTGGCAAAATGACGGCCCCAATGGAGCGTATTCAAGTGTTGGATTCAATAGAAAAAGACATAATTACCTGCTTAAACAGTGCAGGTGAGATATTTATTTATTTTTTATCGTCTTTATTATTCTAACCTTAAATTTATTTCAGGCCAAGTTTTTCTTGAACTTAGCAAAGAAAAAACTAGCTTAAAGCAAGCTGAAAATCACACACAAACCTTTCTAAAGACTTTAGGAGCTGTAGAAAATAAGCTAACTGATCAAATCAATTATTTAACACAAGTGTCCACTGGTCAGCCACACGAGGGTTCAGGATATGCTTCACAAAAAGTTCTGCAAATGGCTTGGCATAGATTGGAGCATGCTAGGTCAAGAGTCAATGAGTTGGAAAAGATTAAAGTTAAACATTTACAAGGTAAGTAAGTTGGATGATTGTCTACAAAGTTGCAACCATGCCAATTTTTACCATTTTTGGTATACGGGGGTCTTCTGGGTCCTATTACGAATCTGAAAGGAAAGAATTTTTAGTCGGAAACGGTTTGTTTTTAAAATATAAATCACCAAACTTGCAAATTAAACTAACATTTTTTTTACTTTGTTCCCGCTTTTTTTTTGCACACAATTCTTGATTTAAGGCTAAAGTGGCACACACTACTTAATTTATATCCTTTAAAAAACCATTTTTATATTTATTTTACACTGTTTTTCAATTACTGCCAAATGCTACTACAATTAAAATAATTGAAAGCAAAGCTTTGCAATTTAATGAAAAAAGTTATAAATCAAAGAGAAAAACCGGTTTTTAACAGGTGTAAATTAAATATTGTGTACTAATTTAACTTTAAATTCAGAACTGTTTGCAAAAAAAAGTAAAATAGTAAAAATAAAGTTATTATGATTTTCAAGTTTTATAATGTATATTTTATAAATTTGAAATAGCTAAGCTATACAAAATCATGTGTGTTGTGTGATAAGCATTTTTATAAGAGGTAATGAGATGTCTTATACAGGTAGAACAGCTGCACAACCTGCAAGAATCCAACCACAGCCTCAGCCTCAACCTGGAGGTAGTGTCCCAGCTACTTCAATGAATGTGCCCCAAATGCAGTCACAATCTACATGACAGTTGACAGAGATGTACAAAGAATTGATTTTTAGAATGCTTGAGTATCAGATGTGTTGTGAAAGTGTGAAAAAAACTAACAATTAGTTAATAATATCATAGTGATGTAAGCAAAAATGTATATTAAATTCTGTATTAAGAAAATACAAAACTATTAAATGTGATTTTTAAATAAAACATTAAATTAATAAATATCTACTAAGAAACTTCAATTTTTTGTAAATTTTAAATGATTTATCCATGTTTCATGTTTCGGTCACTGTTCTGTACTTGCAAACTTGGCCAAGTTTTATCTTTTGAGTTAGTTTAGTGGTTTGTTAACCTTCTTGATCTATTAATAAAATTGCATCTTAAAGTAATCATGTGTTGCTGATACAGATGCTGGCAGCACTAAGAAGGACATAATAGAAGTCCAGACAGACAGCATAATATTTAACATTTTTAGGGTTTTATTTTATAGATTTAATTTTTTTTTAATAAACCTAGTTCAAAGGCTATATTCTAATTAACAATAGTGGGAAGAACTTAATAGCAAGTGACACTTTAACTTCTTAACACTAACATCAAGGGCACTGGGTATGTTAAGTTTTTGATCAACAACATTTTAATTTCTAAATAAAAAAGTACATTTAGTTTCTATTAAAGAAAGTAGAAGTTACAAAATATTTTTATATTAATATTTTAGTGTTGATTTACCGTTTGTCTCTATCTTTTATTTAAAGTATACCTAGTAATGCTTTTCGTTTGTCAACTTCTTTGCGAATGTCTGCAATATCTTTGTCAGATGTTCTGCAGCAGCCTCCTATACCAGACACACCAAGGTCTAACCATCTGGAAACATAATTTGCTATTGGCAGACACTTTTCCTTATTGGTATATCTGTTTAATAATTAAAATGTATTAAGATAAATAATAATAACACAAGGAACATCTTTTAAACAGTTTGACTATTAAGCTTTGTCTTTAAACTTCCTGCCACCTTTAAATTGAGTAATATTAGTTTGGATTATAAGGTAAGTATATTAAAATTAAAAATAACAAAAATAAATTATAAGTAATTTTGTTACAGTGATAACCAGAAAACTGTTATTTATTTTTATACAAGAAGGGGAGATTCGGGAAGCCCCGCTCACCTAAGCAAATGTGAATATTGTAAAATGTCAGTAACATATAGGTCTCTATTAAAAATGCGTTGATTGCTCAAATCTATTGTTTATATTAAGATATGCCTAATTTTTGGGATAAGGTATCGTTTTCTGAAAAAAAACTTTACATTTTTAAGACCCTATAAAGGGGCGGAGCTGGTCAGTTATAGGTTGTAGGTTGATTAACGCCGTCCATCTATGGTGGACAAGGCCACCCACCAATTTAGATATTTTTTACCATAGGATACTATTTTTTAATGAATTAAACCGTATAACTTGTAATATAATATTGATTATAGGTCCTAGACATAAAAAAAAACATATTTTATATAAAAATAAAATAGATAACTTCTACTAATGTTATTACCAACAAAATTTTGAATATAATCACAGCTAAATCGCAAATATATGGTTGGGTACCACCTTGGACAGAGCAATTTTCTCTGGGCTGTCTTACCCGATAAAGTAATTTTGTCTTAAAAATTGCAATTTTCTTTAAAAACCTAACGAAACATAATATTTTAATAATTCAAAATAAAACACAATCAATCACCCACATTTTATTATTTATTAATGAGGTAAATTAATACGTATATATATTGTGCTGACGTTTAAATTTTCACAGATAAGAAAACTTTAACTTGTATCCAAAACGTTTTTTGACGACTGCAAGAAAAAAGCGGTTACGCGGAACGCCAATTAGCTAAGTTCGAATTTTAGCTTTAATGTTTGTATTGAGTAATAGATATCAGACCAATTAGCGGTTGCGTTTAGAAACGATGACGGTGGACGGCGTTACTCGCTGGGCGGAGCTTGCAGGACCTCCCTTAGATTTTTATTATATCCATAGCACTTTTATCTCAAGTGTTACTAGTAATGGCCTATTCAAAATTTTGTTTTATTTTTTCAATGGGTACTAAATAAAAACTTTCTGCTGTTTAAATTTTAAGTCAAAACATATCGCCTTGGCTTATAACGAAAATAATATACTCACCTTGACAACCCTGAAAAAGTTATTTTTTTATTACCGTTAAAAATTAGTACGATATATTTTTGAAATAACTACGATTCAGCAAAGAAGAAGCCACGCGGTCATCAGTTCTGTCTCACTTTCAAGGTTTTTCCCTTTTTGTTGCTCCCACACTATTTGTACAACGCGATAAAAAAGTGGATTGCCGTCATTACTTGTATGAACCCATATACCATTTTTTGCCGGCAAGGCATTGGCAAAAGGGTATCAAAAAGACATCAAAATGGGCAATTGGCCGTTATTGGGCCACGTGTTGCAGAAAATGTGATGTCATCCATCATAAATAAGTTATGATGAAAAAATGCGTTTAGGATGATGGCATCCATCATTAATAAGTTATGCTGAAAAAATGCATTTAGGATGATGGCATACATCATTAAAAAGGTTTTGGCTTAATTTTTGGGATAAGGTATCGTTTTCTGAAAAAAAAACTTTACATTTTTAAGACCCTACAAAGGGGTGAAGATGATCAGTTATAGGTTGTGGGTTGATTAACGCCGCCCATCTAGGGTGGACAAGGCCACCTACCAATTTAGATATTTTTACCATAGGATACTATTTTTAAATGAATTAAATCGTATAACTATAATATGCCTATTAGATGATGGCATTACATTATTTTTTTCTAATGACAATAAAATGCATTTTTACCGTCCAGGGAACTAAAATGTGCATAAATAATGCACATGCATAATGTGTGTTTATGTACCGGGTGTCTCATATAAAATTAAATACTATAAATTTGGAAAAACCATAAGAGATACAAGAAAAAGTTAAATGCAGAAGTTGTTCAGTGAAATGTATTTTTTTAGTATTTTTATTGTATCTCATGGTTTTTCAAAAATATTGTATTTAATTTTATATGGGACACCCTATACATAAACACACATTATGCATGTGCATTATTTACGCACATTTTAGTTCCCTGGACAGTAAAAATGCATTTTATTGTCATTAGGAAAAAAATAATGTAATGCCATCATCTAATAGGCATATTTTTGCCAAAACCTTTTTAATGATGGATGTCATCATCCTAAATGCATTTTTTCAGCATTACTTATTAATGATGGATGCCATCATCCTAAACGCATTTTTTTCATCATAACTTATTAATGATGGATGCCATCACATTTTCTGCAACACGTGGCCCAATAATGGCCAATTGCTCATTTTGATGTCTTTTTGATACCTTTTTGCCAATGCCTTGCCGGCAAAAAATGTTATATGGGAAGCCCTTGGCTTTTCCTTAGCTGAATTCTACTTTTCCTTACTACATGTACTTATTTTCTAGTATTACTACTTTTAACTACTGGGTGCTCTAGCTACTACCTGCTAATATCATTGTGTTTTAAAAAGATACTGACTACTATTAATTTTACTACCACTTTTACTTTGAAATTATGTGCGGAATTAACAGGGCGTTAATAAATCTTGGCAAATATTAAAGGATTAATTAGTTGGTCCATTTTTACGATAAAAAGTCCAAATAAAATATGTTCCTTATTATTTAGTTCCTAAACTTCCAATATTTTTTACTGTTTTTTAGACAATGTTTGCAATATTTTTTTAAGTTTGGTATATTATATTTAATCAGTAAATGTAAGATTAGCTTTTTGTTATATTTAGGCAAACATAGTTTACAATATAACGATGGTACACACCACACATCACTTACAGCTGTAAAAGGATGATTCAAATTAAAATCCTTTTAACAAAATAAGGTTAAAAAGGATTATTTATGTGGAGGACAGATCAGGAAATTTGTTGAATATATACTATTTTTGTAATATAATTCTTTATACTATCTCACGGTTTTTGAAAGGGTTACATATTATTAAAAATGATCAGAACACAACAGAAATCACAGTTAAGATTATTTTGAGGTAAAATAAAATTGTCTTTTAGGATTATACATTTTTACATTTATTAGACAAAAAAACAAAAAAATAACATAATTGATTGAATCAGTCCAGTTTGTGTATATTTGTCAAATTATACAAAAATTAAAATAAATACACATAGTGTTTAAAAAAATCAATACACAGAGCATAACCTCTCTAATCTACTTATTATTTACATATGCTTCACGATTAGTAAAATTATAGGCAGAATGCTATCAAGGGTAATGTATTTTTTTATAAATCTGTACAGATACATTTCTGCCTTTAGGTAAAAATGTAATAGTAAATTATCTTATTCTAAAGATAAAATGTATATTTAAATATTTAAACAAAGATATACATTTACAAAAATATAGTTACTTGGAAAACAAATTAATGAATAAAATATTTATATTATGATCTTGATTTCCACTTATGTGATTTTTATACATTTTTTTAAAACAAATATGACAAAATTCTACAGAACATTCAAAAACATTGTATACCATTACAGGTAGGTTAAAAAAAATTATGACTGCCTTTGAAAATTATACAGGGTGATCGTCCATATTTGGACTCATTTTGATCATCTTGATAACTTTAGAACAAATAAAGTTAATATTCAAGATGCGGTTTTCGCAGACAGCCTTAGATTTTTAAATTTTTTATTATTATAACTGCGGAACTGCGCCATTTTGCTGTGACATTCCATTAGCACAAAAACCAAATTGCCGATATAGGGCAACTATAATATAATGAATGGAAAATCTTGTATATTATTCCTATTAACTGCATACAAGGCTTACAAAAAAGTCAAAAAAGCAATAGGTTATTTACAAATTTCTAAAAAAGTAATCCAGCCTTACTGCAAATAATATTTGCGAATAACGTATAGCTTTGTTTTATTTTATTTTTTTAACTTGTAGGTAGCAACTTTTCATTGTCAGATAATATTCTTAATCGCCGCCGCGCGCCGTGCAGTTAACTTTTGGAGGTCAATAGATTCGTAATTTTTAAAATAACCATAGCTTATTTCACATTTTTTAAGGGGAATGATTGAATTTTAGGAATATATAGAATGTACAGGGTGTTTCACTTAAAATAACACAGTTGCCCTGTATCGAAAAATCGGCTATTTTGTTTCTATGCTAATAAATTTCACAACAAAATGGCTTCAAAGGGAGTCAAAATATGGACAGCCACTTTGATTTAGGATTTTTTTTTAATTTTATGATCCTTGTAAAATCTGATTCTGAAAAAAGTAAAAACATGTTTAACAGCCATAATAATTATATAGTTATATTTAGTATTTTTAAGACATCATAATCATTAATTAAAGATTTTATCTCTTATATTTTATGCATTAATTTTTTTTCTGTAATATATCTTAAATTTGTAAATTTAGGCTTCAACACCGATGCCCTTCTTTCCATTTTTCTACTTCTCTCTTTATTCTCGTGACGTCAATAGCATAGGTTCGGCAACATCCCCCAACCCAAGTGACTCCGAGGTCCAACCATCTGGGCACATAGGTCTCGACTGGCTCACATTTGTCTCTGTTGATCCATCTGTTTGAAGCATTATCATCTCTTCAATAAGGATATATAATCGGAAAACAGTTGGTTAGTGAATGAGGCGCAGCATACCATGAATGGAAAAATTATTGTAAAGTTTTATAAATATGTATCCCAAGTTATGCAAGTTTGTATGTAACCCATGTTATGATGTACCGAATGCCCACAAGATTACTTTCCGACTGTCATTTTTTTAAAAATCTTATCAGTAATAAAAAAACTTTGCAGGATTGTTATTCTAATAACAAATCATTTTTGTGCATTAATAAAAAGTTTTTAACTTCCTTTTCCATTGGAAATAAAAATTTTGATTTTCAATGAGACGACCCGTATATTTTTTGTTTTTGTATTATCCGAATCAGTTTATGTCCAAATACACCATTTCCAATAATTAATTTATTGCAGCAAAAAATATTAAACCCGGTGTGTTTCCCGTTCCTCCCGCCACACTTCAGGTTTTATGGCAGAACAGAGACGAAATAAGACTTTTTTTAATTACATGATACGTGTTTAAGCATTTTTTTATCCAAAAAATATTTAATTGGAGTCTGTCAGAGGTTATGCGCTTTTGAAAAGTTTTGTTTACTTTATCTTTTTTGTGTATTTTGCGGCATTGCTTTTCGAATGAATTATATCTGGCTCAAACTATACCCTTTTTAGTTTTTAAACTATTACAATAGTATACACTACTCAAAAGAATTATCGCATATGCTCGATTAATTTTTAATCGCCCGGTATGATGTGCTGTTGAAAGGGAGTAGTCAAATTTGTGATTATAAAATATCAAAAATGGGTAAGGGTATAAATTATTCACAAATGAGATTTCTCCCTTTTAACAGCACATTTTATAGGGCTATTAAAAATTATTAATTTTTCAAAAAAATTATCACCCCGTAGGATCTATTGCTAACAGTAAATAACAACGGTTAATATAAAGTTATAACTTCACGTTTTCTTAACATTTTATTTTTTAAATTGTCTTGATATCTTAATAATTTAAAAAGATATGGCCATTTTAATGAAAGCATTTTTGTATTGAAGCTTATGGAAGAAGTCGAGCATATGCGATAATTCTTTTGAGTAGTGTACTAAAAATAACAAGTTTAGAGTCCTCTATTAAAGAGGTTTAGGCAAATAAAATTGAGGTTTTTTTTTGAGAGAAGTTACGTGCTTGAAGTGATTTTATGGATTCTCACACTAGATGAATAATAAAAATTTTATTTAAAAATAACTTTTTTCACGACCGTTAAAAAATGCTTTTTTCATTCGTTAACATGAAGTTAAAGTACTCCATTCCAGTATACTACACAAAGTGTTAAAAAAGTTACTTTTTTAACACTTCGAAGCTTTTTACATTTTGAATTAGTGTTTTGTTTCAACGCCTACTACAATAAACTTAAATATCAATTTATGCAATGTAACTGTAAACGCGACATCAACTGAACTAAACGGTCAAGTTACCTGTGATTTCGTAATTATTTCTTTTAGTTTATGTGTCACTAGTTTTAAAATCTGACAGTTTGCAAATAAATTTAATAGAAATTATTGAAAATTAATAGTAATAATGAATTTGGATAACTAAGAGATTAAAAGGAATTTATATTGTTTTACTACTATTTCTACAAAAGTAGGTATATACAATTTTTAATATTAAATAAGAAATTCATATTTATAGAGAGGATAATTGTCTCTTAAAAGATAAGGAGGCTATGAGTTTTTGTTGCAATATAATGGCTGTGCTGCAAAAATTAAAATTATTAAGTTTAGATAAAAATAAAACAAATATAAAATGGTATTTTGAGACATTTTTATACGGTCGTGGAAAAAATATAGTATGTAACACATGCATAAAGTGTCTTTTTTTACTCATTCGTAAAAAAAAGAATCACTTTATGCACTTGTTACATATGATATGATATGATGTTTTTGGACAGGCAACGATATGTACAGTAGACTGGGCCAAAGAAATCGTTTTTTTAATATATCGAAAATATTGTTCAAGGTGACAAAAAATACTGTGAAGGTTTGAGGCCTTAATATTGATATTAAAAAGTCTATCTTCTATCAAACAATGTTTCTTTTATGCAAAACTCGCAAATTGTTGATTTGAAAAAATTACCAGCACATATTTTTAAAGAAAACTAAACTCCCTACCAAAAAGCTTTCCTTCATAAATCATGCTCTATACTTTGGGCACTTTAAATTAAGAAAAGCACTAAAAAAAAATTATTTTACATTGGTTTAAAAAATCATTAACCGTAGTTACTTAATAGGTATTTTTCTTAATATAAAATGCCTGTGTAATTTAAACGACTTTGTATATCTTTATCTTTCCGAAATCTTAATGATCACCCACGAATTTGGAAATCATGTACATTGGTGAATAAATGATTGATACAACTTAAATATTAAAAAATAAAATTATAATCTGCATTTGTCAATTGTACCTTTTATAATTTTTGACCAAAATATGTTGATTACATTCTCATGCAAAACAAACGATAGGAATTTTAGCATGCGCTTAGCTTAAAACAGTCCCGTGCATTCTGCGTGCAAACAAATATATTTTTTCCTTTTAGATATTTTTTATGATAAAAACTAACTTTTTTAAATTTAATTTCGGTTGCTTATAAAAATATTAATATTAAAAAAGGTGTAGAAAATATCTAATATTTTTTTTTTAATTGACCGGAAAATTGAATTTTCCACTCAATTTTTAAGCGGAAAATGCTATTTTACAGGACTAATTTACTTTCCGGTCCCTAGTTTACTTTCCGGTCTCTCATTTACTTTCCGGTCCCTGATATCAAAAAATCCTGTTAGCCATGACAAAAATTGTCAGAGTTCAATTGTTACTATTTGACAGTTCAAGATATTGTAAAGTAAAGAAAGCATCATTTTGCCAAAATGGAGTCAGACATGGAAAATCCAGATGAAATAATTGAAGCAGCCTTGCCTTATTATCGTTTAAATATAACACTAAAAATTTACACAGTTTTTTTTCCGGTCAATTAAAAAAAAATTATGTACGATACTCGACCGGAAATAATTTTACGGGTCTCCTCAAAACTACAGGACTCGCCTACGGCTCGCCCTGTAAATGTTTTTCGTCGACCCGTAAAATACCATTTTCCGGTCTAGTAACGTAAATAGCTATTATTGATGTAAGCCGGCTGTCCATGAGAGCGGTTTTCCTCTCGCGGATGATAATTCAGCGTTGTGATTGGTTAGTGCGAATTTAAAATGCTTTTCCCGCCATTTTCGACGCGGATCCGCAAAAAGTGAGAGATGAAGTTAACTTTTTGCATTTTGCACTAGATTGTGCAGATTTTTCAAATTAATAGCGAGGAACTATAACCTTGAACTAGTTGATGAGCTTAATGAGTTGTTGCTTGAAGATAAGACGTTAAAGATCCATTTTATATAAAAGAAGTTTTATGGACGACAATAACTACACTTATTTTAATTATTTACTTCAGTATGACATTTGGCGAAAAAAATATTTATCCTACTTTCAATACGACCAAAAAGACAAAAAAGGAGGCACAGGTTTTGAGTTAGAAAAAGTTTTTAGAAAGAAAAGTTCATAGCCAATAAAAATAGTACCTGCATAATTCTTAACTTCAAAATGTCCAAAATAATAAGATTTCCTTATTTTCTTTGCATTACAAAAGTGGGTTTTTACATAATAAAATTAAAATTGTTTATTATTATCCATTATCCAATCCATTTGCAATCCCACAGACAGATGATGATTGATCTAGTGACCTTCACAACCGTAGTATCAACCAAAGAAAATTCTAACATAAAATCACTATATAAAACAAAACGCTTTAATATTTTCCGCTACAATGGACGTGTCAGCAAATTTTCTGCGCGGATTTTTAATGCGCGGGCGGAAAACCGTTTTTATGCACAGCCAGCCTTAAAGAATGAAGCATTTTACTTCTTTTCATTGGAGGTACCCAATGAAAACTGAACAGACTTAATTCAATGCGTATATAGTCATCCTCTGGTTAATTTACTTTAAGAAATTGTGTAGTTGGGTAAAATATCTAAAAGTAAAAATTAACCATAAGACTTACCCCATTTCAACATTATAGCTTTCTCCGCTGTTGGGATAGACAATAAGAGGAACAGGTTTAGATCTGCCTTTATTTATACCAGAAATAAGTGGTTCTATAAGTCTTGGTGCGGTACAGTTAATACCTACGGCAACTAATTGGTCTGGATTCATATCGTAGCATGCTGTAGCAACTTTTTGGAAGGGTTCTCCGTAAGCAGTAGATTTACCATCTTGCTAAAGAGTAATTATTTTTAGTTTCTGTTTCAGATTACCAAAACATAAATGAGTTTATTTACATTAAAATCGTTTAACAATAATATAAACTGTATATTTGCCCACACTGGTTTTGATTTACAACAATATACCAGTAGTCATAAAACGTAAACCTAACTGTCAATAAGCTTCAATCGATTTGGTTACGTAATATCTTTTCTTTAAACAATTTTGTACAATTTTTATGCCTTTCAAAGACTGCCGCTAATAATAGTGAGCAATAACATTTGTAAAAATTATTTAAAAATATAAGTATGATATTTTATATATTAAAAATAATGACCTCAATGTTTATACGGTTTGTTTTTTAATCTTGAAAACTTTTTTAATGCTTTTTTATCAGTTAACTGGAAAACTTGTTAAACCAGTTCTATCAGGCTCTATATTGCCCACAGTTTCTATGCTAATATAGTTAGTATATTCTTAAGTAAGGCGTCATCGGTTTAAATTGGAATAATTTCGTAAAAGTAGTACTTACTGAAACACTGAACGATAACCATGCTTTGGTCGTCGGATATTGTTCTTTTAACAATGTTACCAACATTTCCGCTTCTGCTCTGCAAGGAATGGTTTCAATGGCAAGAAGATCTACACCACTTTCAACAAGAGCATTTATTCTCGGTATATGCCACTCTCTCATGGTTTCTAAAGAAGTTGTAGCAGCGTAGGAACCGGTGTATTCTGAACCATCGTGAAGAGAGGCGCCATATGGGCCGACGGAACCTACTACTAAGGGTTTACCTAAAAAAATCATATCTACTGCACTTATGCCCTTTTCCCCCAACTTTTAGGGGATTCTTAGCGCTAGGTAGAGAATAACTCTATGTTAGCTGTATATAAATATTTCCTACCTAGCGCTAAGGATCCCCTACAAAAGTTGGTGAAAATGGGCTTTAAATGGCTGTTAATCTGAAAACTGAGCTTTTTCTATCAACAGAGTGAACTAATGACTTGTTTTTAATTTTTTATTTAAAATGCATTAGCTCTGTTAAAAATTTCATATAAAAATATTTCGTAAAATAAAGGAAAGACTAACTAGCATTGGGAAATTCTAGCATATATCTCTCAACAGCTGTATGTGCCATTTGAGCAGCCTTTTTAATCAGATCGTAAGCTTCCTCCTTGGATACATTTAGATGCTTCATAAAAAGGTCTACATTTGCCTGGTATGTATTTGTAATTATCACGTTTGCACCAGCTACAAAAAATAGGACACAAATTATGTTACAACAGAGGAAAATACTACTTTACGCTTGAGTACAAAGCACAAAAAGAACATGCACTATTTCTTTAGCTTCACCTCTTAAAAAGTCTAAATGTGTATCAATTACTGCCTCTGGATCAGAAGCTAAAAACCTGGAACTCCATAGGACATCTCCGTCTATTTGTTGTGTTACATGACAACTTAGTTGAGTGGCAAATCCCCCATCAAGAACTACAATATTTTGTGTCTGAGGATTTTCTTGGGAATATCCTTGGTGCCGCTCCGTGGAGCTACTGATACCTGGTGGTGCCATTTTAAGGGTCTAATCTGGAACAGAGTTATATTAAATCAAAACTTGAGTTGTCTTTATAAGGTAGACTAAGAGAAAAATATAAAACTGGATAAAAGTTTTTTCTGCCGAACAAAAAACATCCACAAAAATATTTGATTAATTTATAAAAAAAAATCATTTATTAAATTATTTAACCTGAAAAATCTGCTGAAAGAATTTTTACTAGTATTTTTTTCTTATTTGGATTTATTTTGTCCAAGTTTTTTTGTTGACATATTGAAATTTTGAATATTGAGTTTAATTTAAAATTAATCTAAACTATACTGTCGTTTGGTTTGTAACCCCTACCTTGCTAAGTGTGTACTTTGCAAGGTCAGTGTAAAGTAGATTTAACTAATGGTTGAGTTAGTCAAGACGAAAACCATTAGCTTTATCAAATGTAACGGTACACTTTTGGCGACCAACGTGGGGCTCGTTTTAAATTTTATTTTTTTTGCGGTTGTGCTTTCTTTTTGGTGGTAATGGAATAATATTTTGTATTCACTGTTTGTATTTAGCGTCGGCTTTTTAAGCTAATAGAAAATTCTAGCTTTCTAAGCTTTTTAATACTACATTCTTGGCACCCAACGTGGAGCTCGTTTTAAATTTTAAGTTTTGGCGGTTGTAGTTTAATTTTGGTGTTAATGGGTATACATTATTTTGTATTCACTGTAGAATTAAAAAAAAATCCGTTAGTTTTTAAAAGTAACAACAAATTTGAGCGTTATTGGTTTTTAATTTTACACTTTTGACGCCCAACGTGGGGCTTGTTTAAAATTTTAAGATTTCTTTTTGGAGTTGTGGTCTTTTTCTGGCAATTATTGGTTTTCAATTTGTATTTACAATAGAATCATAATTTTTATCAAGCCTCAGCTATTAAAGGAAGAAGAAAAATTTTACCCTTTTGGCTTTTGAACTGTACACTTTTGGCGCCCAACGTGGGGCTCGTTTTATTTAAGATTTTTAAAGCTGTGGTCTCTTTTTTGTGGTTCATTACCACTATACGAGTAGATCTTGAATTTGCTGCAAAATTACAATATTTTATTTACTGTAAGCTGATGATATGTTTATTGGTAATATAGTATCCTGAGATAAAAAAGGCAATATTTGATAAAATTGCTTTGAATGTAAGTTAGATCATTATTATGGAGAGCCATATTAAAACAAAAGTTTTGTTCTAAAGTTAAGGTTACCCCAAAGACATCAATAGAAGTTTTGTATGACATTTTTAAAAACGATTTGTTTAATACTCCAAACTCACGGTTCGAATTCTTTTAACTTTGTCGGTGTCAGTTGCAGTTAGAACAAGATTTTTTTGTGAACTAAGTATAATAATTATATAGGGTAACTTATTACCCAAGATGGGCTTTCTCAGACTAAGGTTACATAGTAAAAATCAAATCGACGGAACGCATGAAACTAATACTGTTCCCTTCGTCCTAAAATTTATCGTTGCAAATAATCCGGTTCTAAATTCTTTTAAATTTGACAAAGAAAAGTATATTCAAAGACAAAGAGAGCAAACAAATAAAAGTAAACTTCTATCCTTACTTTTATGGTATTTTTTTAATGAATTTTATTTAATTTCAGAAAATAGGACAAAATAATAATGCAAATCACTAAAGAAATACAATCACAATATTTTAGCATATATTTAAGCTTATTTTATTCTCCACTATTTCGTTTCTACACTTATCAGCTGTTTTACTTAACTGTAATTTTTCAAACCTTTTCCAAAACCGTGAATATCGTACAAATATAACCTTCGATCTGACTGAACTCAATTCAAATAGTTTGAAAAACAGGATCTAATTATGGCGTTCAATCCAATCCCTTACTCAATCTGAAACGTGTATATCGCAAATTTTTTCCGATAGGTTGAATCGGATTCAGTATAACGATGTACCCTTAGCTTATAAATGAATTTCTTTTAAATCCGAATTGATTCAAAAAATAAGACCGATAAAGTATACAATGCTGATGATTTTTGCGGTATGAACTCTGAGAGCGATCCTGCTGAAGCTAACCATTTACAAAATAATTCTTTTCTTTCTAAAGATTTTTTATTTTTATTTGTTAATTGGGCGCATATAAAAACATTATTAAAAAAATGTTTTTTTAATTAAAAAACTATTATTATAAAAACTTACTTATTTGTAAACTTTATTAAAAGTTGAATAACCACTAACTAAAATTCACAAAAGCAAACTTCCTTTAAACAATTAATTACAAAATGTTACTATACTCTTCTGGGTCTATTTTTAAAGTACAGAAAAATAATTGGATTGTTTGTACTGTTTATATTTTATTTTATCACATCTTTTGACCCCTATAATTTTTAAAAATACTTAGGTCAAGAAAAGCCGTTATCCTTATCAAATTTGGATAGAGGGTTCAACAATTTTTATCCTTACATATACAGAGTGTTACAGAATGTTGTTAAAAAATTTAAGGGTAGATTCTACATCAGAAGATATAAAAAAGTTTACATAAACATGGGTCTGTAGATTTGTCATTATCAAGATACAAGGTGTAAGACTTAAAAAAATTCGAAAACACTTTTTAGTAAAAATTGTTAGACTAAATATAAACCCTTTTTTTTCTCTTAAACCAAACAAGATACAAAAAATAGACACATAGCTAAAAGCTGTATTTAGTAGGCGCGCTTGTGGCTGCTCCGGTTGTATCGGCAAGCGTCGATCTCCGGAGTTAAGCAGTGAAGTGCGCGCCCATAACTTGGATGGCTGACCGGCATTGTGGGTTTTGGGCAACGGCACGCGGTGTTCTGCTCGGGGGTGAACAAACGGACCGAGCAACAACCATCCAAGTTATGGAATGAATGGTGTGTGAATGGGAAGGAGTAAGGGTCAAGGTACAATAAGCCTTCAGGCTGGAATGCACCACCTAGGGGTGCGGTCGTCGGGCCTGGGTGGGATGACCCCGAAAGGACGAAAAAAAAGCTGTATTTTCATTTGCCTAATCTAAAGAAAGCACACAAATTTTGCACACATGTACAGAGTTTGTAATAGTCCTTTGTTTGCCGCTAAAAACGCCACTGACTTATTATTAAAGGATATTAAGTTAGTGATAAACTACCCCTTAATGTTAATAATAACATTGCCAAATTAAAAGAAAATTAGGTAAAGGAAATTTAAGATTTTTTTTACACGTTTAACACGCGGTATCTTGAGAACGGCGAATTTGCTGACCCATGTTTATATAAACTTTTTTAAATATTTTTCATGGGTTAATCTATCCATACATTTCCTTTACAACATTTTGTAACACACTGTATTAAGGATTTTTTTATTTACTTAAATTTACTTCTGTAAAAATAACTTTATCTAGATATTAATGGAGGTTTTAAAAGTTGATATTGGGTTTGTTCCAGGAGGCTGTCAGAAATGTTTGCAACCGTTCGGAATCTGCGCACGTCAAATTTTTCGTTCCAGCAGTAGTTTTAGGATGTTGGAAACATATTGAAAACTGTTTAAAAAGTTTGCAAACTTTACTGACGCATTTTTAACATAACCTTTCTTGTATTGACGTATAAGCAGTATGCACGCCTTGTTTATTTTCCGTTCCAGCAGAAAACTGTTGCCCACATTTCTGACTAACAATTTCTGCTTTTTACGATTGTTGCTAACATGTTTCCAACATTCTGCTGGAACAAACCTATTCGAGAAAATCGACATTTTGTGTTTTATCCGTTTTGACAATAGACTGTCATAATCTCAGCTTTAACCCTCCCCCCTAGACACTGTTTAAATAATAAAATGTAGAACTCTTTTTGCACATGAACGTAAAAACAGGAACACGATCAATTTTACGATTAGACTCTTTTTGCCTTTTTAGGATAGATTTGTATACCCAAAGTCAGTGGTGGCACTAATGCCCCACCATGCTACCTTAACTTGTCCTCAGCAATACTTTTTGATAGTCTACGCATAATCTTAACTTGATTATGCGTATAGGTTAGAATCACCTGTGTTAAATATGCCATAATATAAAAGCTCTTATAACTATTTAGTATCATAAAAAAATAAGAAAATTTATAAGTTAATACCCGGAACATGAAAAAAAAAATACAGAATATGATAGGAAGACCTTTGTATGTATGTTTCTTTAGGAAGGGGAAAAACATGCGCCGTCAAAATGTGGTGTGGTCCAATGCATTTTAAAAATAATCAAAAAATTGTTCTAGTTGGGCTACTCTGTAAATTTATAAAAGAATAATATTTTTTAGGATAATAACCAAACTGATAAACTTCTGCGTTCTATTTAGAATCGTTTGCTGATAAGGCAAAAAAATAATACTTTAGGTTAAAACACTATAGAAGATACGTATTTATAGAATTAAATAAACAAATAATTAATTTTGCAGACTAGACTAGACAATCTTATGTAAGACACAGTGGCCTCGTGTGGTAAATATGAGAATAATATCCATATGTTTGTCTCTTATCGCGTCTAGAATATAGATATATGAGGGTTGCGGTATTCAATATTTTAAACACTCCTTATTAATATATTTTTCGGCATTTGATTAAATATTACCAAAGACAATTATACTAAAACTATAATTGTTTTTGATATTACTCAAATTATTTTACCTTTTAATAAATCTGGCTACACTACTGACATATAAATATTAATTTATTTCTTATCAAAAAAAACAATGTTTATTGAAAAGATAGTTGTTACTAGGCATTTAATTATTCCCACACTGTCTAAGACCTGTCTGCTATAATATGATAATAATAATAAATTTAATATAATATTAAGCATGATAAGTTGTTCTTAAAAGCCTATTTAAACCTAAAGTTATAATCTCAAAATTCTGTATTGACATTCTCTAATATTAGGAGACTAAAGTACCCAGCAAACACTATTTGCCGGCAATATACATTTTTCATATTGGCATTGATGGTAAAGCATTGGCAATTGGTGGCAATATTATGCCAACATCTAATACGCATTAAAAAGTTAACCCTAAATAAACACTCAATTGCCAATAAATTTTACATGCAGGCGAATTGCCGACAAGCATACAAAAATGGCGGCATACCAATCCTGATTAAATAAAGCATGCCTTTTTGTTGCAGGCAAATAAATATTGGATTTTTGAAGGCAAACCTTCAACGCATATTTATACTTTTCAAACCATATTATTAACATTGGTATTTAACTAACATTCGAGCAATTTTTTTGATCTGTTTTATTTATAATGGCGGCTAAACAACATTATTTTATGCTTTTTACATAATTTAAAGGAAATGGCCTTTTCTAACATTTTATTGATACAAATCATGCAAATAAAAATTAAGTTAAACAAAATGTTTATTATGTATTTTGAGAGAATAAAAATAAAATGATGGTAAAATTAGCTAGGTTAATTTCGACGATTTCGACCGAAGGTGATAAATTTAAATTTCCCGCTTAGACGAAATACAAGATTTGACAATTTGACAGATGAGGCAACCTTGCTTTTGTTTGGCCGCTTTGTGCAATTGTTTTCTACGTAGTTTTCTAGCTTTTTAGTTTCTTTTTAAAGAAAAGAGTTTTTATAGTAGACATAATTAAGTGTATTCATAACCTAATTAGTGTGTGTTGTGTAATTAATTGGTGATGGCTAGTCAAGAAGGCGGGTTATTCAAGTAGACTGTTAGGAGCTGTAAACATTTTGTTTAAAACCTTTTAAATTTGTAGTTACCTAAAAAAATTATATGAAATCAGGGAGTTGCCTTATTAAAAGTTTTAAAGACGTGTTAATAAAAATATATATATATATATATATATATATATATATATATATATATATATATATATATATATATATATATATTTAATAGTTTTTTTTTGACATTTAACTCCTTTAAAATATTTCTCCCTATGTTTTGGATCTGAAAATTGAGTGTAAGTGACCCTTAAATACTTACTATTTTAAAGTGTTTTCTTTTGATTTACTATCTTTTTTAAATTTTATTACATACTTTTTATTTTTTTTGTTTATTGTTACGGTATAAAAACTTATATTATGTAATTTTTATTGATAAAGTTTTCCTGCCTTGTTTCTCATTTTTTCGATTACAAAATTCTAAATATGTTATTTAACTTTTGGGACATTCAACTTATAAAACTTGCAATACTTATTTAATGATAAATGCCATTATCCTAAACCCATTTTTTCATCATAAATTATTAATGACGGATGCCATCACATTATCTGCAACACGTGGCCTAATAACGGCCAATTGCCCACTTTCGCGTCTTTTTGATACCTTTTTGCCAATGCCTTGCCATTAAAGAGTGTTGGCAATGCCAGTAAATTAAATTATCAACGCCAGCAAAAAATGTTATATGGGTAAATTAATGGGCCCTGCAAAAGAAAATTCTGATAAAAAAATCCCAATTTTATTCTTTAAATTGTGAGCAATGCCCATCCAAGACAAAGCTATGAGGGGGGTGGACTCATCACCCATTTTTAATATACAGGATGGGTCTTTCATTTTAAGTGTTTTTCCTTTTGGTCCTTCTTAAATTGTTTTAATTTCGTCTCAGGATTGTAAAAAAACTTGGGAAATTCATAATGGACCACTTATCAGTTCCCCAACGCACAAATATTGTCGAATTTTATTTTCTCAGCCCCCGAATTTAATTATCTCAGCCCCCCTCAGGAAAATGTGCCTGTATATAGTATATATGTACATATAACGTATTAACAGTGTCCGGGCTCCTCTCAGGGTGTTGCCAGGCCCCCTTCAGGTTCAATGGCTAGTTACGCCGTTACGCCTATGTCTAAATCACAAATGAATAATTTTAAGCCAGCGTTCATACCGTGTACATTGGGGTAACCCTTCTCTATGTATAGGGATGATTTTTTTAAAGGTATTTACCGGGCCACCCTAAAAAATGTTTTTATTTATATGAGAAAATTAAACCGACAAAAATTGAACTTAATCGGACTAAAGGAACACGTGCTGCTAGCACGTTAAAATATTAGGTATAGGTAGGTGCACAAAATATTATATTACTATTTTATTTTTTCCCAGCTAAGGCGCTAAGGCGGGGTAGATGGATGTCAGACTGTTTTGTTGCCTGAAATTAAAATATGTATTTTTAAAATTAGTCACTTTTAAGAATAAAAACTTTTTTTTTTTTTAATTTTTAACACCCCGTAGTTCAAAAACTAAGACGTTTAGGACATATGTTTTTATGAAGTTTTTTCTTATTTTTTATTGTAGAATCGTTTGGTTAAGTTTGTCGGTTGAGTTTTTTTGCTCTTTCGGGGTCATCCCACCCAGGCCCGACGACCGCCCCCTAGGTGGTGCACTGCAGCCTGAAGGCTTATTGTACCTTGACCCCTACTCCTTCCCATTCACACACCATTCATTCCATAACTTGGATGGTTGTTACTCGGTCCGTTTGTTCACCCCCGAGCAGAACACCGCGTGCCGTTGCCCAAAACCCACAATGCCGGTCACCCATCCAAGTTATGGGCGCGCACTTCACTGCTTAACTCCGGAGATCGACGCTTGCCGATACAACCGGAGTTAGCGGTGGTGCGCGCCCGCCTTTGGTGGGTGACCGGCCATTGTGGGACGAACGACGCGCGATGTTCTTTCAGTGTGCCGGTGAATGGTGATGATAATCGGAAAGGAGTAAAAGTCAGGTACAATAAACGCTCGAACTGCGATCCCTCACAGAGAGCGTCGTCGTTTGTGACTGGCAGCCGCGTGAAGCAACCGATTCTGTAAAAATGGAAAAACTCATAAAAACGCTATATTTAAACATCTTGGTTACGAACTTTACGAAGGTAAGAATAAAAAAAAAGTTTTATTCTTAAAAGTGACTAATTACAAAGATACATGTTAATTTCGGAGCAACAAACAATCTGCATTCCGCTACCTGCTGGCAAAATGTAATATAATATTTTGTGCCTAATAACGTGCTAACTTGGCACCAAATTCAATTTTGTCGGTTTAATTTCATATAAATAAGCATTTTTAAATTGTGTCATCTACCTTTAAAAAATAAATCCTATATAGAGAAGATTTAATGTACAGTATATTCTTTGACTTTCCATGTCATTTATGTTGGGTAGGCATGACTTGCCATTGAACCTGAAACAGCGAGAGAGCCGGATATATTGTATACTATATGCAGGCTTTATTTTCCTGAGGGGCTGAGATAATTAGGGT
>JACEGR010006333.1:0-62049 GCA_014170235.1 Listronotus bonariensis
CTTACTTTAAAAAGTTTATATATTTTTTCCGACTAAGCAATAAAAGTAGCTAAAGTTTTTAGTTTCCTGTATTTTTTCGTATCTGGCTTCGTTTTTAAGAAAATAAAACCATTTTAAGCGTTTTAAAAAATATCCATAAACACCATAAAATAAAATCCAAACTTAAAAAATAAACAATTTTGACCTTAGTTATTAAGGAAATAAATAAAATCGATTTTTCATAAATTACCAATTTATTTTTAGGGCAAATTATTGTTTATTTTATTTATTTTTTTATATATTATCTTGTCTATGAGTTCTTTAAGAAAAAATTAAAATATCTTATTTTTTTAAACGATGCTAAATACAAAAACTGAAAAATTGCATTTTTAATTGCTTAATGGGAAAAAATATTAAAACTTTTAAAAAGTCATTGATGCTCTTTATTAATATCGGCTGTAGTGCTCACTAAGACGCCACTGGATCCAATTATATTAATTTAGGTGAGCTTTACAAGCGCAAATCGACCATAGTAAAAATGTATTTATTTTTTTTGTTTTACGTCAAAAAATGTTATCCAATGAATATAAATGTTTTTTTTGTACAAGTTATTATAAAAAGAACAATATTAAAAAAAAATACACTCTATATTTCAAAACTATAAACTTTAGATCATATGTTTAAATAAAGTTTTGATTATATTTTGTGTTGTAGAATACTCCCTTAAATTATGTCGGTAAAGTTACTGAACACCCTGTATAGTTTTTCTGAAAACTGACTTGAATCTTAGATTTTAGAAATAAGCTACCAAAAAAAAAATTTCTAACAATTTTTTTCTTACATGAGACATTAAAAATGTCCATTCTATCTCGGTGTAAATTTATGCATCGGGACACACTCTATATGGCATAAAATCGATAGCAGTTAGCTATTTCGTTATGGAAATATATAAGAAATTCATAAAAGGCTAACAGCAATAAGATACATTTTATAAGAAATTCTTGAATAACAATGGGTATCTTGCAACTCCGCTCTCCCACAGCGTACTGTCATAGACCAAATAGCTGCCATAACACCTTTAAAAGAAGCCGTAAAAATCAGCATTCCCGTAGCATGTGCTAATCTAAAACAACAGGTGTCCAATTAAGGAAAATACGTCCTTAAATCCAGGTAGGCACTGAAAGTGATATTCGCGACAACAAAAGAACGGAAAACAAGTTATCAGGGCCGTAATTAACTTAAATTTAAGCTAGAGAGAAAACCCCTGTAGGCACCGACGTAGCTAGCATTTTTATATTTTTTTTTCTAAAGGTGGAGATATAGGATTCAGACCAAATTTATGCCAGATGCTATTGGCCTAAAGCCGCGTCCAGTACTTGCAACAATTCGCCAAACATTCGTCCAAACAAACCAACTTATTTGCCCGCTCCTTGGATGCAAAAATCAACAAGCTCTGAATCACCGCGGAATCATTCGCCAAGCCTTGAAACGACGTGAATTCCGTCCACGTCCACGTCCTCATGTAGGGTTATGTGGCGCGCTATTCGCGAGTTGGTGCAAGTCTAGACGCAGCATAAGGAGGAACATTTAGTAAAGAAAATTTTTATTTTGGAATTAGTGAAAGAGGTTGTTCTTTTATTTACCCCTATCACCCAAAGCAAATACAAGTTTAAAAGCAAATCCTCTATTTCTGTTCTATTTCGAAAATTCACATTACATTGTATCAATAAATTTTTAATTGTGCAAAATTATTTTTATTTTTTAAAATCTACAGTTGGCTAAATTTTTCCCACTTCATGTTTTTGATGGTGTTATTCTATATAATAAATGTATAATTCACTTTTTTCCTTTCTCTGTTATTTAGTTCTTAAATTATTCCATATAACTGACTAAGGTTTTCCAACTATTTAAATAGTAAAGAACATGACTTTAAAAACAATAAAAAAGTAATAATCAAAAATGCGTAGAAAGAATAAATTTTGCCTGATTTCGACTCTGCAACTTGCCAGCAACCTTGATTACTAAATTAGTTAGAATTTTACTGTACCCACTAAACTATACAGGGTGTTTTCTCATTTCAGTTTCGGTCAGTGGTGGCGTAAGGAGGGCCGCCCGGGTGCCAAGCACCAAGGAGTGACAATGATGAACTCATTTGCGCATCCAGATGAAACTTACTGAAGAATCACTCTTCAAAGACATCGATAACTAGATAGTTAACGTCATACTTTAGTATGAGATTAACCTGCATACTAATAATATATCTATATACAGGGTGTTTATTTAAAAACTTATTACTCGAGTTATCTGCAAAAAGAGACAGATTTGGGAAAATGGATCGAAACACATCAAGATATTCATTGAGAGGGAACGTTTTTACAAAAAATTGGACGGCGCCCTTCTAACTCTTTAACCACCAGGGCCACCACCTCAAAATTTTTAAATGAAAAGGGTGGTCGAGTAATAGTGTGTCCAAGATAAGGATCCTAAGCATGTGTATCTCAGTACCTGTTGGAGATACAGCTAAGATTAAATTAGGAAAAAGTTGTGTTTTTAAAGCTTAATTACATGCCGTTTAAGAAACTTAAAAATTTCATAGCCTGCTGAGATATTTGGCAAAAATGGAAATTGGACTCTATCGATTTTATTTTCTCGATTTTATTAAGAGATATAAAAAACTATTAAGACTTTTTATTGGTATTGTTTAGTTACTATGATGGTACTTTCAAATTTTATATCCGACGTTTTACGTTTCCAAAAACCATCATCAGCTTTTTATATGGCTCGAAAAAAGTACCTGTATCTGAACCCATTTTTATTACAAATTTAACGATGTATCACATGCCATATTTTTAATTTTAGTTAAAAGAAAAAAATATTTTCTATTTTTAAAGGTATTTTAAAGTGAGGCCTTGCAAACAAATCGCTTGACGTTAATACCTGTTACCGAGTCCGTAAATAATTTAATGTCATGCTAAAGGTAATTATATTATCGTTGTTATTGCTACATTGTCTTTATTATTGTATTGGTGAATGGCTAATATCATTGTATTATTAAGGTCGAATATGCCGGATGGCCATTATAGCCATGAAAAAGTTTGACATGCTAACGATGCCAAATATCTCAGCGAGCCGTGGAAACTTTCAAGTTTTCAAACGCCATATAAATAAACTTTTAAAAACACAACTTTTTCTCTAATTTAACCTAAGCTGTATCTTCAATGAGTACTGAGTTTCCCATGCTTTGGATCCTTATCTTGGACACACTTTATAAGTCTCGTTAGCATGTTTAGTAAAGACTTTTAAAATGTAATAAAAAATAGGCTGTTTTCCCGAAAAATAAGGATTTAAAGGCCATTGTTTATTTTTGGGTAACTTTTTATACATAAATTTATTATAAAAACAAGCACACTAAATAATGATTAACTTATTCTAGTATTTTTCCCTAAAATAAAATTTTCCTTTGCAATGAATTAGTTTCACCCTCGCATTCTCACTTATAAAATTAAGACTGTTAATATTCAATAAACTTTTTGCTCTGTGAAAAATGTGCTTTCGCTATTCATATCAATAACATTTACTTCCTAAAATATTTGGGTATGGTTCCTTAAAGCAAAATTAGCACTTCCTAAATCCATCCGACCACAAACCCACAAACCAAGAAATAATAACATTTCCTTCTCGGTCTACTAATCGCCTCGTCGCCAACACAACAGGTGGATCTGCAATTAAGAAAACACCTCTGGGACTCAGGTAGCCATGAAAGATAAAACAAAAGACAACCGAAAACAATAACGCACCTTATGCGATGTGATGACCGTCCGACAACAGTTGGGTCAGTAAATTGGATCACAGATGGCGGGGCTCGGGTAAGGCACGTGACGTGATCTCATAAATTAGCCCTGGCCAATTACAAGGGTGCCTAATTAAATGATATGTCGTGCGTTTGTAGATTCGTACAGCCGCACAGTGGTTTGAAGACTGTATAACTATTATTTAGGATATTTGTTTCCGGATTATAATAGGAACATTAGAGGTCAAATTGTATTGTTTTTAAATTACGAAAAAACTTACATATTTTTGTGAACTACTTTGATCGGTAAAACAAATATGTAATTTGAACAAAGTAGCCTTTATGCAACCTCAATACAACTGCATGCTCCTGGGTAAAAATAAACAGATTTTTATTCCTAGTGATTAAGATTTAACCAAACAAACCTTTATTCAAAGGTTTATAGTAAAAACTTCACTTACACTCAAAGTGAAAATATATATTTTTAATTTATTTATTTTGGTATATAATTTAAATATTGCAATACTTAGTATCTAGGGGTTTCCATTGGCAACTGGTGGCAACATTATGCCAACATCTTATACGCATTAAAAGTCAACCCTAAATAAACACTTAATTGCCAATAAATTTTACATGCAGGCGAATTGCCGGCAAGCATACAAAAATGGCGGCATACCAATCCTGATTAAATAAAGCATGCGCTTTTTGTTGCAGGCAAATAAATATTGATTTTGAAGGCAAACCTTCAACGCATACTAATATTTCTTCAAACCATATTATTAACATTGGTATTTAACTAACATCTGGAGCAACTTTTTGATCTGTTTTATTTATAATGGCGGCTAAACAACATTATTTTATGTTTTACATAATTTAAAGGAAATGGCCTTTTCCTAACATTTTATTGATACAAATCATGCAAATGAAACTAAGTCGAACAAAATGTTTATTACGTATTTTTGAGAGAATAGAAATTAAAATGATGGTAAAATTAGCTAGGTTAATTTCGACGATTTCGACCGAAGGTGACAAATTCAAATTTCTCGCTTAGCCGTGATACAAGATTTGACGATTATGATGGATGCCATCACAGTATCTGCAACACGACCCAATAACAGCCAATTGCCCACTCCTGGTGTCTTTTTATTATCTTTTTACCAATAACTTATTAATGATGGATGCCATCATCCTAAACGCATTTTTGGAATAACTTATTAATGATGGATGCCATCATCTTAAAACGCATTTTTTCATCATAACTTATTAATGACGGATGCCATCACATTATCTGCAAAACGTGGCCCAATAACGGCCAATTGCCCACTTTCTTTTTGTTCTTGATTTTTTGCCAATGCCTACCATTAAAGAGTGTTGGCAATGCCAGTAAATTAAATGTACATGGCCGGCAAAAATTCTTTGGACAAACCACGAAGGCTAAAAGCCTAAATACTAACGTACCGTGGGTGTCTTAAGCGAGGTAAGAGGGAGTTTGTTGACACGGGACTTAAATACTTGAAGATTTGGGGGGAAGGAAAGACCTCCGCGGGCAGCAGGTTCCACAACCTAGAAACTCTAGGGATAAAAGAACGAACAAAGTGGGAAGTTCGGGGCCTGTCCAGTTGGACCGTATAGGGATGCATACGCGCGGAACCACGAGTTTCTCTGTTGGGAACCGTAAGTGGAGGAACTATACTGGACAATTCTTCAGAGCAGAAGCCATGGAAGTACCTATAAAAAAGCGATAAATCCCCCACAGCCCGACGATGTGCAAGAGAGGAAAGCCTTTCTGTAAGTGAAGGATCATTAATGAGACGAATAGCTCTTCTTTGAATAGAATCAAGAATGCTTAGGGTTGTGGGGGACGCCATGCCCCAGATATGAGAACAATATTCCAAGGGAGGTCGGATTTGGGACACATATAAAGTGTATAAATTAGAAGGGGAAAAATACTTTTTGGCTCGAAAGAGAAATCAAGCTTTTTGAAGCTGCCGTGGCTATAGATACAATGTGTTTATGCCAGTTAAGGTTACTTTCAAATGTGACGCCCACAAGATTAAAGGTGTCTTTGCTCTGTAAAACTTGGCCGCTCATAAGTAGAGGATGAGTATTTGATGACTCTTTTCGCGACAAGGAACATGATTGTGTTTTGGATGCATTAAAATGGACGAGATTTTTAGCGCCCCAATCCAATATTAAATTAAGATCCTGCGAAAGAGATATCTGCATCGCTCTGCGTTTGTTTTCCAAGTCAGGTTTAGTAATGGGTTTAGGAACCTGAAAACTGGAGTGAAGGGTACTATCGTCGGCGAAACTATGAATGGAATTAGTTGTGGACGAGAGAAGGTCGTTGATGTGAAGAAGAAACAATGTTGGTGCCAGAACTGAGCCCTGAGGGACTCCAGCATTTACTTGGTGAAAGCATGAAGAATGGCCGTCCACAATAACTGATATACGACGATCAGATAGATAACTAGAGAGCCAAGTACAGAGTTTAGTTGAAAGACCATAGGAGGGAAGTTTATTAAGAAGTGCGGCATGCCAGACCTGGTCAAAAGCTTTGGATATATCAAGAGCAACGATCTGGGACTCACCTAGAAACTCAAGAGACTTATTCCAGCAGTGTGATACGAAGGAAAGAAGATCTGCTGTAGATCTTTTGTGGCGAAATCCATACTGCCTGTCATGCAAAATTTTGTGTTTTTCTAAGTACTTAAGAATTTGTGAATTAATTAGTTTTCCATTACTTTACAAAGAACTGAGAGAATTGAAATTGGTCTATAGTTAGATGGAAGAGATTTAGATCCTTTCTTGGGAATAGGTTGAACACGTGCAGCTTTCCAGCTTTCCGGAAAGATACCTGTGTCGTAAGAAATTCGAAAGAGCCGAGTTAAGATTGGTGCAAGTTCTGGAGCACATTTTTTTAAAACGATTGCTGGTATGCCATCCAGCCCAGACGATTTCTTGGTGTTAAGGGAAGAAAGGATACGCTTAATGTGTTTTACCTTAAAAATAATATCGGGCATTTTATGAGGAACTGGGGTAACCGCTGGAATTGGATGATTTACGGGAGGGTCAAGGGTTGAATTGGCAGCAAATTGTTTGGCAAATAATTCTGCCTTTCCTTTAGCAGTAGAAACAATTTCATCTTCCAAAGCTAGTGGCGGAAAAGAACTGGTACAAAAATTCCTACTTATGTTTTTCGCAAAGGACCAGAAAGATTTGCTGCCATTTGAGCAAGAAAGAACTTTGTTTTTAATACGATTGTCGAAGGAGTCTTTGGCTTCAGAAATTGTTTGATTGTAGTAGTTTCTTGCTTCAATGCTGGCCTGTCGGTTTTCTGGACTAGGATCCTGTAGAAACTTCTTGTGAGCCTGAACTTTTAAAATCCTAGCTTTATCACAAGATTTGGAAAACCAGGGTTTGTTATTGGATTGTTTGGGGTTCTTGATGGTGTGTGGAATATAGGTTTCAATGCCCAATTGAATTGATTCCGTCAGTTGATTGCAAATTTGAGAAGGATCACCAGAAGAAAAGCAAATGGAATTCCAGGGGTAAGTGGCGAAGAAGTCCCTCAGGCCATCCCAGTCGGCTGAGTTGTAGTGCCATACGGTGCGTGGTGGCATGTATTCATTTACCTCGGGATGTGCAGGGTAAGATATAGTAACTAAGCCATGATCTGAGCGACCTAGGGGAGCTGTGACAGATGTTTGATAGAGTTCGGGGTTGGTAGTAAGAAAGAGATCAAGGGGATTTGAACTATGATTTGGGACTCTAGGAAAGTAGGTGGGTTCCATAATAAGGTTGGTAAGAGAGTTACTGACTGCGAAGATTTCGGCTGCTCTGCCTTGGGGGTCAGTTTTTGAAGAGCCCAGCCAATCCTTATTATGGACATTGAAGTCGCCAAGCACGATTATTTCAGCCGATGGAAACTGAGAAATTATGCTATCGATCTTTGTTGAAAGAAAGTCAAAGAATTCGACATAGGAATTATTAGATGGGGACCGGTACAAACAGCAGATAAATTTAGTTGAAGACCTAAGGGAAAGTTTGAGCCAAAGGATATCGGGCCTACCCGATTCAAGATTGGAAACTCGAGCACAAGCCAGATCGTTGCGGACGTAAGCACATACACCACCATGTGGGCGAAAAGACGAAATAAGTTCGTAGCCTGGAAAGAGAAGGTGGCTGGTTGAAGATCTAGAACTTATTTGTGTTTCCGTTAGAAACAGTATGTGGGGCTTAGATGACTGAAGGTGATGGTGAACGGAGTTTATATTGGTGTTAAGCCCACATATGTTTGCAAAAGAAATTAAACTTCTCGATGAAGGCCTCCCGGATGCACCCCTCGCCCGGAGATCCGAATGGAGGGGTATTTTACCTCCGGAACATTTTACTTCCGGGTGTGCCGCCATCATTTGTACATAGTTGGGGGTTAAAAGGAAAAAAAAGAAAAGAGAAAGAAGGAAGAAGGAAAACTGACTCACACACCCAGAACCCAGAAACGTCCATTAAGACTTCACGGGTTCTTTAAAGAGTGGTGGGGTGGTACCTCCTCAGGCGAGGAAAGCTCCTCTACCACCTCTTAGCGAGTCTTCGTTGTTTTCAGTGGTGTTTTTAACTTTTGTTATTTTAGTTTTGAAAAAAAACTAAATAATGAGTTATTGTATAGTGTTGTTTTGCAGAAATTGGAAGGTTTTTCTTGTGGTTTTGATTGCAAATATGAGGTCAGTCAAAAATTTTCAGCATAAAATTTTCTAAGATCCTGAACGTTTGCAAACGACCAGAGAGCAAAGGTGATAACTTGGTCAAGTCAAATGAGGCAACAACGTTTACAAATGGCACAACACACAAGTTTAACTGAACGAAAACTGCTACGGCAGCGAGTGAAATAACAGTGTATAAATTGCGAGTCCTCAATACTAGTTACACCAAATTAGTTGGTTTTATGATAAAATAAATCAAATACCAATTGATTTAGTTTTGTTGTGTCAAAGTAGTTTTAGAAGAAGATAATAACGCAAAAAAATATCGTGCAGTTTTAAGGTTTACATCTTCATATTTGGGCATAAGAAATCTGGAGTGTCTCTGTGTTACTAATTAGTAATAACCCTGTACTTTTTTTGTATTTTTTGTTTGTTAGTGATATAATGTCACTATATTAAAAAAGTGGCGGACTGAAGAAACATGAAATAAAATATTTTAATTAAAGAAAAATCATCAAAGGGATTTTTCAGGTACAGTGTTTTCAATATAAATATTGTTTTAACATGTATAAAAAAGGTTCATTAAATTAGTCTACAAAATGGCCTTAGCCTTATTTTCTATCTATATTTGTAAAAGAAGTATAATAACGGTGGTTTTAATGACACCTTTTTTCAAAAATAGTTAAGGTAGATATAGCAAGTGGCACATGTATTGGTTCAAAATTTCTTGTAGAGTCTATTTTTTTAACATACAGAATGTTTAATCATAGCAAAGTTGGTAGCTTTTTCCGTTAAACCGGAAGTGCTCCATAACTTTGAAACATCAGAAATTTGCGTATTATTTTACTAAAATAATCCTTAAATTGTATAAACCGAAGTACAGACGTTTATACAAAACAGTCACATTTGTATAAAAAGTCAGTACTAGCGCGTAAATATGGTTGTGTGTATTACAAAAGACATTGACTTTCTATACAAATGTGACAGTTTTGCATGACCGTCTGTATCCCGGTTAACACTTTTAAAGAAAAGGATAGGCTTAGATAAGCTGAGTAGGAAAGACTAATTTTTGAAACTTTATTTGTTTAAATAGTATAGTTTTTAAAGGCAGTCAGTCCAGAACCTATATTCTGGTTACGCCAATGGAGTTAACCATGTAATTGAAAAAATGCCAGTCTAATTAATTAAGTTTGTCTATAAAAACAATTGAATGCATAATTTTATGGTTTTTATGTTTAAAGATATTTTTAGACCACTGTGTGCCAACATAATTAATTCGTTTTAGTTTTACAGTTAATTGGATTTAGTGGGTGTAGGGTAACATACTGCAGACGGGTAAATGGATGGTGGTCAAATTTAATTAATTGTTAGGGTAAAAATATATTTTTTGTAAATGACATATTTAAGATAAACACCATTTTAAGTGTTTAGAAGATAACAATAACAACTATTTAAATTAAGTTTACGATAAATGTATAAAGGTTAATTCAAAGTTTGGATGGAGCTATAGGTGGTCGATAACTTTAAAGATTTATTTATTTGGTAATATAATTTTTGGGGTTTTACTTACATTTTTTCTTTCTGCACTAACACAAAAACTATCTCAGATGTCTCTTGCCGATTTTAATGAAAATTGCAATAAGTTGTAGTACATGAAAAAATAAGATACGCGTATTTTTTATTGGCCATTAAACACTTTAAAGGGGTGAAATGCACCCCTAAAATCCATTCTTAAAATGTATTAATTAATATCTTTAAAAAAATTAGTAGGGGCTAATAGAATTTTTAATAAATAAAATTTTGGTTTTGATTTTGTGAAGTTAAAAAAATAAATTGGATGTACGTTTCTCTAATTTTTGATGGACTACAACATTTTGATGAAAATCGGCGGTGGACACCCGGGATAGTTTACTTGTAAGAACTGTAATTAAAATAAAACAATAAAAAAAAACAGGTTACCATATACTAATAATAAGTTTTTACTAAGTAAGAAGTCTCCAGCATTTTAGCATCTTTAACTTACATATTTTTACATTTTTTTGACCTTATGCAAAAGAACTTAATTCTCTTATTGAAAATCGTATTTTTTTTTAATAAAGCCCATTTGAGGACTAATATTGTTTCTTATGTTATACTGTGTCGCTTCAGTGTGGCCAATTGTGTTAGAATGAAAATCCTTTGCGCATTGATAAAAAAACCCTTTTTTGATATTTAAAAAAAACCCTGTTTGGTAGATTTTTGTTTGTACTTTTATTAATTAGATTAGCAAAACTATATACATACTCCTTGAGCAAGCAAGTTTGGTACTTCGGCGAGTAAAAGAATAACAAAAACAAGCAGTATTAGTCACACATGTTTACATGCCGGTATTCACGTTAGACTGTCTCTTTTCCTCACATTGCCTATGTGTTATGTTATTTAGCTAAACCGGTATACTGGTTTAAAATTATTAAACTATCGCATTACTTTTTATTTATTTGCTATCTTAGGGTACATAATAATTTGAGGAAGTGCCACTACTTGATCGACGAAACAAGGGTGTGACAGTAAAAGCAAATAAGATAATAAAGGTTAAAAACCTCAAAATTATATAACTACTAAATTCCGAGTATTGACATTGCCTATAAAAAAACAAATGGCTTTCTTCACGGTAAGAATATCACTTAAGGAGTTTATAGAAACATTTTTAATTTAAAGTGTATTTTTGTATCTTGTACAGGGTCGAAGTTATTACGTGTATAAATAGAGTTGGGACACCCTGTATATGGCGTTCAGACTGGACTACTAGTCCCTGGGCTAGTACTAAAATTGTCTTCATAATGATAACACGTTTAAAACCTTTTAGGGGTTTCTTTTGACGAGTCCACCACGAATATTCATACCGCCATATATGAAAGCCGCGCTTTAACCCAGCTTGTCAATGTCAAATGTTTCGGGTGTCGGACTGAGCGAACGCGTTACTTATTTCGTCGGACAAGATTACAACAATGTTTTGCATGCAATTTTTAAACATTGTGCCAAAAATCCTCAGTGTTACAGTGACAAAACCATAAGACCCATGAACATGTTTAGGGTATCGGATTTGGCGGGTTTTGTAACTGTAACCACTACGATTTCGGCAAAATGTTTAAAAATTACATGTAAAACATTGTGGTAAACTTGTTCGACAAAAAAGTGACGAGTTTGCCAAGTCCGACACCCGAAACATTTGACATTTGACAGGCTGGGATAAAGCGCCGCTTCCTTATATGGAGGTATAAATATTACTGGTAGACTCGTCAAAAGAAACCCTTCTCAAAAGGTTTTAAAAGTGGTATTATCATGAAGTCAATTTCATTTCTGGCCCAGGGACTATAGGTTCTAAATGGTTAAAAATCGTCGTTTTTACTTATAAAGTCCCTTTATGGTAGAGGAGCCCAAGAGGGGATTTCGGGATCTACTACAGCGCGGCAGATTAATATACCGGAGAATACCTTGTACCCGGTTAAGTACCTCCACCAAATAGGAGCCCCATATACAGGGCCGATCATAAAAAATAAAAATATATCCATCAGAAATTGTCGAGCGCATTAGATTAAGATAGTGTAAGTTAATTACATGCCAAACAGTGTATATTCCACTAATCTGACAATTTGAGAGTGACGTAAAGGACACAGAGGGCTACAAAGTAAAACGTCAGATTAACATTTCTGAGCATGGCTATTTTTTGATTAAAAAAAAATAATTCAGCGATAACAAAAAATATATAATCCGATACAACCCGAACGATTTTCACAAGCCGAAATAATAATAGTATCATTTTGACATATTTAAATGACTATAGCCACTTTCCCCACCGATGAAAAGGTATACCTACATTATAAAACATTTTTTTCTTCTTATCATCTAAGCTTTGCAATCCATTTAGCATCATAGAGACCATTACTATTACCCATTTTTCATCAAAAATCTCCGGCCTTTAGCAACACTTGGTGTATTCCTTTTAGGGTTTAGAACCGCCCGAAACGACATCAAAAGTATTCCTTTTAATTGCAGTTTATTGTATTTTTGACAGTTTTGACACTCTTGACAGTTCAAGAACGGTTTCGTGCGGTTCTAGAGCATAAAAGGAGTACACCAATTGTGTCGGTTATTTATTCTCG
The DNA here is from genome assembly GCA_014170235.1 of Listronotus bonariensis. Taxonomy (NCBI): domain Eukaryota; kingdom Metazoa; phylum Arthropoda; class Insecta; order Coleoptera; family Curculionidae; genus Listronotus; species Listronotus bonariensis. Next base: position 12,615 of record JACEGR010006333.1, read on the forward strand.
TAATTGCTGTAATACTTTGTCTGAACAAATTGTTTTTACAAATTGTGATTTTAAAATTTAAAAAAATCCATAATTTTAAGGTTTTATAATTTACACCAATATTCTCTGTATACTTAAACTAACGGATAATTAGTGCAGAGCTCTCAACTAATCAGGTGTGATATTTGATCGAGCGAACTTGACTTTTTCATCTGAATATCTTGATACAAGATTTATTAGCATGTAATCTAATCCGAAAACCGCAGTTCAGGTTTGTAGACGGCATGTCCAGTTGTTCCTGGTAGATTTTTTTACGTCGTTTTAATCTGACCCAACCTGACTAGCAATAATACGCTGCTTTCTTTAGAACTAATCAGGTGAGTAAATCGATTCTAATAGCGTTTTCTTGTTAACGTTTTAATTTATTTTTTTTATATAGAAATCACCTATTTACTTAAAAACACTATTAAAGAAAACTGTTATGTTGACACGAGCTTTGCATATCGCAACTTTATTTTGGAATAAAATATCTGTATTTTTTTTTTAGGTGCTAGGGAGACAAAAAGTAATTTTCCTCTTCTAATTTATACACTTTATATGTGTCCCAAATCCGACCTCCCTTGAAATGTTGTTCTCATATCTGGGGCATGGCGTCCTTCACAACCCTAAGCATTCTTGATTCTATTCAAAGAAGAGCTATTCGTCTCATTAATGACCCTTCACTTACAGAAAGGCTTCCCTCTCGTGCCCATCGTCGTGCTGTGGGGAATTTATCGCTTTTTTATAGGTACTTCAATGGCTTCTGCTCTGAAGAATCTAATCCGAAAACCGCAGTTCAGGTTTGTAGACGGCATGTCCAGTTGTTCCTGGTAGATTTTTTTTAAGTCGTTTTAATCTGACCCAACCTGACTAGCAATAATACGCTGCTTTCTTTAGAACTAATCAGGTGAGTAAATTGATTCTAATAGCGTTTTCTTGTTAACGTTTTAATTTATTTTTTTTCTTTACAGAAATGACCTATTTACTTAAAAACGCTATTAAAGAAAACTGTTATGTTGACACGAGCTTTGCATATCACAACTTTATTTTGAAATAAAATATGTGTTTTTTTTTTGGGTGCTAGCCATAGATAACCTACATTTAGATCCGCAGTGGCAAGAAGCATTTTTGGATTTTTACGACCTCGCGCAGTGGGTGGACGAACATGCGCACTTAAAAGCCGTGGCAAAATACAAACACCGGCACCCCGTACCCTTCGTCCGCGGTCTGACCGTAACGCTCATTAGCTACCGTACTTCGAACAGAAAACCAGGACGCTGTCAACAAATTGTTTTCGATAATGCGGATAGTTTGTTTGGGTCCGGGTGTGTTTACCCTACACTGGCTTGCGCACAAACCGGTTTTTTCGCCCATGAAATGTAACTTTTGTTTCGCGCAGCTTATAATATTGGCAATCCATCGAGATCAGTGGTGCTAGCTAAAGGTACTGCATGGGTTGGATTTTCTTTGTATACAGAGTGTTACGGAATATTGTTAGGAAAATTAAAGGGCGGATTTTACACCAAAAAATTTAAAGAAAAGTTCATATTAACATGGGTCCGCACATTTTTCGTTCTTAAACTTGTGTTAAACTTTTTAAAAACTGAAATTTAAAAAAAAACTCGTTTTTTTTGTGTTTAGATGAACTTTTTCAAATTTTCAATGGTAGAATCTGTCCTTGAATTTTCTTAACAGTACCCTTTCTTGCATCAATCTTACACAAATTCCATTAAAATTCTGCTTATCATTTTTTAAAACACGTTACCTTTTTTGTTAAATTGTGAATTTTTTAATTCTCATACCAATTCAACAGGGTCCTAAAAATTATAACACATCATATTGGACATCTATATATTATTGCCTTTTTTGATTATTCCAAATAATTCTTGATGTGTTTTATGTATAATAGTCATGCCCTGGGTGTCTTAAGGAAGGTAAGAGGAAATTTGTTAACACGGGACTTAAAAACTTGAAGATTTGGAGGGAAAGGGAAGACTTCCGTGAGCAGCAGGTTCCACAATCTAGAAACTATACGGAGTGTCCCAACTCTATTTATACAATAAATAACTTCTTTCCGGTACAAGATACAAAAGTAAACCTAAAAGAAAAAACGTTTATTTGGATACACTCTTTGTTACTGACGGTCCAGTAAATATACAAGGGGTCTCAAAAACAGATTTTTATTGTCAAGTTTTTTTTTAATGGAACACGCTGTATATTTTGACATTTAATGTTAAACGACTTTTCAGAATATCCTAAAAATAGGGCTGAAATTTTAAATTCTAATTTTTAAAATTTTATTTTCATTTAATTTTATCTTGACAAGGGTGGCTGTCTTGCCACCGAAACGTCGATTTTTAGTTTTTTAGTTACTTATTTTAAAATTGTCTGTGTTTTTTTTTTTTTTTTGGTTTTTAATTCTGACTTGGCGTGTATCCAAATAAATATTATTTGTTGGATCAAATTTAATTCAAATCGGTCAAAATCCCAAAAGTTATTTAAAAATTTAATTTGAACTAAATTTTGTTTGTCCGGTTTTTTTCGCAGAAGTGTATTACAGTGTCACTTTTTTGTGTAATTTTTTTCAAAGATGTCGATTTAGATACAGACGCATAGGTATCTACTAAGTAAGTAAATTATAATATCAAAACCCTGAAAATAATTAATTTTCGTCATAAAAGGACCCTCTAAGTGTAAATAATAAACAATCATAAGGTGTTCTGGTAACTGAATCAATTCAATTGGGCATTGAAACCACACTATTTTCTACCGCTAAAGGAAAAGCAGAACTATTCGCTAAACAATTAGCTGCCAATTCAACCCTTGACCCTCCCGTAAATCATCCAATTTCAGCGATTGCCCAGGTTCCTCATAAAATTCCCGATATTATTTTTAAGGTAAAACACATCAAGCATATCCTTTCTTTTCTTAACACCAATAAATCGTCTGGGCTGGATGGCATACCAGCAGTCGTTTTAAAAATTACCTCCGGAACTTAACTCGGCTCTTTTAAATTTCTTACGACACAGGTATCTTTCCGGAGAGCTGGAGAGCTGCACGTGTTCAACCTATTTCCAAAAAAGATCTAAATCTCTTCCATTTAACTATAAACCAATTTTAGTTCTCTCAGTTCTTTGTAAAGTAATGGAAAATTCATTAATTCACACAGAAAAACACAAAATTTTGCATGACAGGCAGTATGGATTTCGCCACAAAAGATCTACAGCAGATCTTCTTTCCTTCATATCACACTGCTGGAATAAGTCTCTTGAGTTTCTAGGTGAGTCCCAGATCATTGCTCTTGATATATCCAAAGCCTTTGACCAGGTCTGGCATTCCGCACTTCTTAATAAACTCCCTCCCATGGTCTTTCAACTAAACTCTGTACTTGGCTCTCTAGTTATCTATCTGATTGACCTATATCAGTTATTGTGGACGGCAATTCTTCAAGCTTTCACCAAGTAAATGCTGAAGTGCTTCAGGGCTCAGTTCTGGCACCAACATTGTTCTTCTTCACATCAACGACCTTCTTTCCTCTCTTGCCCATCCTCGTGCTGTGGGGGATTTATCGCTTTTTTATAGGTACTTCCATGGCTTCTGCTCTGAAGAATTGTCCAGTATAGTTCCTCCACTCACGGTTCCCAACAGAGAAACTCGTAGTTCCGCGCGTATGCATCCCTATACGGTCTAACTGGACAGGCGCCGAACTTTCCACTTTGTTCGCTCTTTTATTCCTAGAGTTTTTAGAATGTGGAACCTGCTGCCCGCGAAGGTCTCTCCTTCCCCCAAATCTTCGAGTATTTAAGTCCCGTGTCAACAAACTCTCTCTTACCTCGCTTAAGACACCCACGGTATGTTAGTATTTAGGCTTTCAGTCTTCGTGGTTTGTCCAAAAATAAAGAAAAAAATTTAAAAAATAACTATGCACCAAATTTAACCTTGCCTCTTTGTCCTTCTGTCAGCTAAAATTTGATTTTTACCTAATAACAGTAATTTACAAACAATGCTTTCAGCAACTTCACTAAAATTATTGTATAACTTTATTTTAATTAACCTACAATGATGGAGCAGAATCGAAGGGTGTCATGGTGTGTGCTCATCCAACATGTGTGTTTGGTAACTTCTGGCATATGTTACCAGAGAATCGATTAATAGTTGTCTTTTACAGTTGTTTAATCTAAAACTGTAATATTATTGATAAAGGTTGTTAAGAATCAATAAAATACAAAAATGTAAAATTAAATTCCCCATATAATTACCTGATAAAAATAAATAAAATAGTTTATTTCCATAGATCTAACTACATGAAATACAGGGTGAGCCTTAGCTGTATGAGCAGTTTCAATATCCAATAAAGCAAACATTACAAAACTTACATATATTTTATTAATATTATTTTAAACTACAATAAATAATAAAAAAATTCTGACCTAAAAATTATATGTTGAGTTGCAATTTTTAAAAATTTGGCAACAAATTGCTCGCGAAATAGCGTTTATTGACAATTTTGGTAAGTGGACAATCCCTGACAGAAACATCAAAGACTTCTTCATTATATCAGCAAGTGAAATTATTGGTCCATATTTTTTCGAAAATAAAAGAGGAGTTGCAGTTACAGTGAAAGCTAATAACTATTATTAGATGTTTCAGGGATTCTTAGTCCCAGCTCTTAAACAATTTTAAAAAAATAATGCTACGACTTGGCTTCAACAAGATGGAGCCACCTGCCACACCGCCACAGTATCCATAGATTTGTTAAAAGAAATGTTTCCTGGAGGACTCATCTCACGAAGGGGTTATATTCAGTGGCCGCCTCGGAGCCTGGATCTTACTCCAAATGATTGTTTTCTGTGGAGTTACCTAAAATCAAGGGTCTATGAAAATAATCCAACCACGTTGGACCAGCTGAAACAAAATATTGTACGGGAAATAAACGCCATCACGCGAGTAACTTGTCGCGAAGTTTTTAAAAATATGCAACTCCGGATTAAAAATGTCAGCAACGTGAAGTGGGTCATAAAATGTTTCATTATTTGAAGTTTATAATAATATTAATAAAATATGTGTAAGTTCTGTAATGTTTGTTTTATTGGATATTAAAACTGCTCATACCTTTATGGCCCATCCTGTACCTACTTTTTATTTGGTGTAAAATATAGAGGCCAGAGAGGAGGAGTACTATCTTTTATGGCGCACAATTTTAAAAAGTGTCCATCGAAGGAAAGCAAATTAAGGTGGCATGGCCCCACAGTAGAAAGTAAAAAGATTTTAGTATTTGTTTCCTTTTTTATTTTGTATCTATCTGTCCTGTTTCATTTTGTGTTTTACTCTAATAATTTATGCTTATTGGTTAAAATCTTTTCACATGCTACTGTAGCGCCACCTTAAGTTGCTCTTTTCGATGGACACTTTTTAATACATTCAGATGGTATTCCTTCCCTCTACTCTCCGTAGTTTAAGATAAATACTTTACTTTGTATACAAAATACAAAATGGAGCAATGAAAAAAATGTTTTTACAAGTTTAGCTAACAGTAATAAATTTTTAAAAAATATTGCTATATACATAATAATAAGCACTTATTTTTACCTGTGAATCATTTTTTCCACTCTAATTTTTATTTTTAATTTTTAATAAAAAAGGTTTAGCAGAAAATAATTCCTTCTATACTAATTATGATGTATTAAGTATTCCTTTACCCATGGTTAGATTATTATATAAACATATTTTATATAGTATATACATGTTTAACTATAAAAAAATATGTTTTATGATAAAATTGTAACAATAATTACTGGCAGGTATAAGGTTATAATAGGTAATCGAACATTATGTCTTAATTTTTCTTCGCCAGTTCATTGCTTACATCTCTTACCTAATTGCAGTTACAATCAAAATTTAAACTTTAATACAAAAATTATAACACAATATGATATAATTCAAACAATATATACAATGATTTACCTAAAAAAATACACTTGTTATAAACATAATTATATCATTTTTATTTCCATAAAACAATTCCTAATTTTTAATGCTTGTCTTGTTTCAATATACTTGTTCTTAAATCACCAATTAATTTAAAAAAATCTAAATTTAATAACTGTATATAAACTTTTTAAAATTAAAAAATTTGGTTATTTTTGGTCCAAAGTCTCTGTCGCACACAAATACAGGGTGTTTCCTAACTGCCGTACGAAACCTAAGGGGGTTTATGAAAAAAGTTTTTCTAAACATATGTCCGGAAATGCTTTATTTCTGAGCTAAAGGCGTTAAAGTTTAAAAAAATCGGTATTTTTTAAATATCTTAAGAACTCTGTAATCGATTTAGATAACTTTTTAAAAAGTTTGCAGATTTTTTTCCAATTAAGCAATTAAAAATCAAACTTTTAAGTCCCATATATTTTCTTTTTATTCAGTGTTTTTTTAGGAAAAAAATTAGAGCCATTTTAATTTCTTCTAAAAAGTACCAATAGACAAAATGATATAAAAACACAAATAAAAAATAAACAATTATTATTGGCCTTAAAATAAAAGAACAATCGTATATTTTACTCTAAAACGTCATTTTCCTTTTAATTTGGGTAAAAATAGTTTATTTTTAAATTTTGAATTTTATGTTATACTTTTTATGCCCACCTTTTAAAATGACTTAAAGTGGCTTTAATTTTTTTTTCTCGAAAACAACGCTATATAATAACCTTTTAAACAACGACACAATTAAAAGAAGGAACAAATTAACAAATTTTTATTAACGTCATTTTAGAAACAAATATAATATACATTTTTATTTAGCAAAGCACATTTTAAAAATATGGATAAAAACAAATAATATATGTCCTAAAACAGGTCTGTACTATATTAGCAATACACGAAGTTTTTTAACAATTAAAAAATTATAAACAAATATAATATGGTATGTTAGGAAAAAAAATATATTTTTCATTTAAATTTTCGGCCTATTTTCCATTGTTTAAACAAAATTTCCTTTGTTCCTGTCATATAATTCCCTTTTTCTACCTAAACTTTAATTTAAAAGTGGTCTTAATCCAAACCGAAATATATTTTTCTTTATATTTTACCTGGCAAACTTGTTAAAGAAAATAAAGTCACATTGAAACGTGATCAGATTTAACTAAAAATACTTTTAAACAAATTCCATTTATCACGAATTCAAAATTATATCCACATTATTCAGCCACCCAAGATAAGGCACATTTTACTTAATTTCCTACACAAAAGTCTCAAATAAATTAACATACAAAACTAACCCCTTTTAGGGCATTATTATTTTGTCAGACATTTCAATAGCCATAGTGTTTCCATGCGGGTACATCTTCGTTGAGATGAGACCGATAAAACCGATAAACATCTACCAGAATGTCATCTGTTAAAGAGTGGCATGTGCCAGAAGTTGGCACACATGTCGTACAGGCACCCACCATGACACCCTCCGTTTATGCCTTATCATTGCAGGTTAATTAAAATAAACGTATACCATAATTTTAGTATATTGTCGGTGGAAGCAACACTGGTTGTGTATGGTTGATTATTGTTTTTTTATTTCAATCAGTCGGAATGGTAGATTAAATTAACTGGTCTGTTTAATGTATACAGGGTGTAATTTAATTGATAGCTAAAAATACAAGATATGATTTTTAAGCCTATTTTAGGAAAAAAGTTTATATAAACATATGTCCTGAACCTCTTAACTTTTGAGCTACAGGGTGATAAAATTTTAAGAAACATGGTTTTTATATTATAACTTTAAAACGGTTTAAGATATTTTCATAAAATGTGTCCCTCCCTTTTAAGCAACAATAGATTTATTTTTATTTTAAAAGATTTTTAATATTTCTACCATGGGCGTCCGTACGGGATAAATACTGAATATTAAACAAAAATGTTTCGCCAGTAATTTCTTTAAAAACAAAAATAATTTTTATAATGTGTTTCAAAGAAATTGGACCTTTCGATTTTTTTTCTCCGTTGCACCATTTTTGCGTAAAACAAAAATAGGGTACCAAACAACTAGTTTAAAATAATTTTGCTAGACCAAAAATGGATCAAGCACGGTTTCAATTTTTTATGCCAAAACAATGCATCAAACAAAGAAAACTTAGGAGGATAAACTTATTGCAAAATAAATTGGAATTTTAAAATTATTTTTGTTTAAAAAAAAGCCATGGCGTGCCATATTTTTTTTTATTTCCAGTATACTTTTTGTTCGAACGCTAGTGGTAAAAATAATCAAGACTCTTTAACATTAAAAAACACCTATTGTTGATTGGTAGGTGCGTCTTAAATTTTATGAAAATATCTCAAAAGTTTTAGAGTTACGGCAAGAAAACGATTTTTTCATAAAATTTTAACATCCTGTAGCTTAAAAGTTAAGAGGTTTGGGACATAAGTTTATATGATTTTTTTTAATAAGGTAAATAACCCGTTATTTTCAGCCATTATTTATATTACACCCTGTATTTGTGTTTTTTTTTTGGTTATACAAAAATTTCGTATACCGAGTTGCATTTTGATATTTTATGTAGCTTATCGCAGCTCAGGTTTAATCATTTTATAGAATACGTCCGTAGGTAAAAATTTACACACTAGACTGAGCCAAGAAAACTGTTTTTATGTTTTACTCATCTATTATTGATCTGTAATACCTTAAAAACGGAATATGTTATGGTAGCAATAATACCTGCTATCACACCTAGGGCATTATAAGCGGGCATTATGATAATGCCCGCTTATAATGCCCTAATGCGCTAATATGGAAATTTTATTGCTTACCCCATTTTATTTCTCTCACAATAAAGATTAAGTTTATACAAAAAATAATTTTTCTTTAAACAATACTAAAAATTAAACTTTATTTCCAAAATAAAAATTACAATTTTGAAATGTCCCGGAAAATGTAGCTGATCCCACTATAGAATGGTCGGTGTTTTTGTGATGGTAGCAGCGGTGGTAGCACTAACGCTATTTTGTATAGAAGAACAGTCCATTAAAGAATTTTCAATAGTCGATACGGAATTAACCTCGGAATTAACTGAATTGGCAATCATTTTGGCTACTTTGTTTTTGGATGAAATACTTTATTCTATATATCCTTCAGCTATTAAATTTAAAGGGCCTAAATCTTCTTCAATGATAGTAAAGTTGAAGTTTTAGTTTCTGGTACCTTTCTAACCAAGACTGTTCCTCTATCTTAAATGTCATCAATAGTCATCAATAGTCATTTTGACCAACTCATCTCGTCTTAAACCTCCAAAAACACCCATTACCAATATGACTTTGTGTACCAAGTAGATATCATCAGGAGCCTTTTTAATAAATTTTAATATTTGTTCTCCTTCCAAAACTTTAGACTTCTTCGGGACGTATCCTTTCGACTTAACTTTTAAAAAAGATATGAGACGATGGTATTGCGAAATGTCTATATTTTCATAGACCACCAACGTAGACCTTAGGGGGTGAAATACTTGGTCCAGAGAGAGTTCGGACTGTATTTTTCCGACTAAAAATAATAAAGTTTGTTAAACATATGTAATCAATAACTTACCAGTTCCTGAAAATATGCCATTGAAACGGTTTCGGTTTTTGAAGAATTGCGTTCGCATATTTCCAAATACCAAATATGCCATACTCCCGATCACACTGTTGCCTTAATTTAACTGGCAAAAGATTTTCAGTCGCTTTTATGGCCTTTTGTGGAATTTCTTCCATTTTGAGCAAATCGTTAAATAAAAATGCCAACTGACTAACTGATAGAAACATCAAAGTCAAACTTAACACCAGTCATTATCTACTTACGTATACAGGTACAGGTGCAACTTATTTTTATATTGCGAATAAATAATGTAATTAGTCATTGGGTAAAACATAAAGCATTGTATGCACCACGGGCTTTACTGGACTATGATACTTGATACATAAATAGCTATTTTTTTAATATATCGACAATATTGATCGAGATGACAAAAAATGTCGAAAAGGTTTGGGCTCTTAATATTAATATTACAGGTCTGTCTTCGCAATTAACAGTTTTTTGACAGCTATCTTTTTTTAAGTAAAACTTGAAAACTGTTCATTTAAAAAAATTACCAACACCTATGTATGTTAAAAAAAAATCCTAACAGAAAAGCTCTCTTTATAAATTGTTTCATAAAGTAGAACGCAGAAATCAGCCCTATAATTGCTACGCATGTTGTAACCTGGGATGTTTTAAGTACAAGCAAATTTGTTTTTATATTTGGAATTCATACTGCATGGCAACAGGAGACGCTTCGCCCCCGCCTTAAATCTTTTACTTTACCGCCTTACTGTATTTAATTGAATCATACGGTTGTTTTCTTTTAGTTTTATGTGAATTTTAAACCGTTTAAAACCTAAAAGTAGTGCGTCAATGTTTGTTTTAAAATAAAAAGTTTTACAGTATGACTTTTTCCATTTAATTTTTTCTTTTGAAATGGCGCCTAGCTGTGAGTTTAACATTTATATCTGTTATTTCTTGTCTTAAATTTGGTTTATGTTGTCTCACTAAACTCCTCAAATTTTCATGAAAAAATACCAATCAATTCAAAAGTTAGGAGGTGAGGTCCTGAATTTAGACAAGCACTGTATAAGGTTTTGTCAGCAGGGCTGTATTATCCATTAGGCTGACTAGGCTACAGCCTAGGGTGCCATGAAAAAATAGGCGCCAGACAGGGGAGTTTTTTAAAAAGTTTTAGGTTGAGTGGAGATTTTTGGTACTAAATAGGCGCAAATGGACGTGAAAAGGAGGAAATGACCTTTTTTTTTGTCATCAAATTTTATTTCTGGTGATGAAGTAAGGCGCCTGGCACTTAAAATAGGTGCTACGGTGGAAAGGACTTTTTTAGTTTTTTTTGCTCTTCAAAAATTTTTTTGATGGAAAATAGGCGCTCCGGGAATTCTAGCCTAGGGCCCCTGAAACACTTAATACGGCCCTGTTTGTCAGATTTTTGGCTTTGCTAACACCATTTTGTTATACCTCGTATCAAATTTAAATTAAAAGTTAAAATATGCATTAGCTTAATAAATAATAAATATAATAAATATTTGTATAACCACAGTCAAAGACAAAACAAATAAAAAAATAATAGCTTAATAGCTAGCCAATAAAAATGTACAATTACAGAACTAAAAGTTTAATTTTAATATTTTTAAAAATAAAATTGTCTTTCAAATGAAACCGAATATGTAATAACAAAATTCCTAAAAAGAACTTATATGACTTTTTTCTTAAAATGGTTTATGTATTCATTATCTCACTATATTTGAGCTGTTTAATTCACTTTGACTGATTTGTAATGCTTTTGGGCACAGACCTTTTTGTTACCAGGTTAAATTTCATTCGTAATAAAATTATGCGTTTGCATGCCTTTAATTTTTTCCAAACTTTAGTGCTTTTGGGCACAGACCTTTTTGTTACCAGGTTAAATTTCATTCGTAATAAAATTATCCGTTTGCATGCTTTTAAATTTCTTCCAAACTGTAGCACAAAATTTACGTAAAGGTTAAAGTGGTAAAGGAAGGTAATACTGTTCGTATTTGCTACTGCGTTTTAACTCCATGAAGGCGCTGACACGCAGTAGGAATTCACAAACCGCTTATGCATTTGCATGCTTTTAAATTCCTCCCAGACTGCAGCACCAAACTCACGTAGGGTTTAAAGAGGTAAATAAAGGTGATACTGTTCGTATTTGCTACTGCGTTTAAACTCCATGAAGGTGCTGACACGCAGTAGGAATTCATAAATCGCATTTAATCAAGCTTTAAACATTATTGGGAAGCTTGGAACTTGGATTTTGTTTCTACTACAAATATCAATATTTAGATAAATAAAATACATATTTTTAAAGAAAATTTGATGCGCCACAAAAAAGATCTTTTACCATTTTTAGTAAATTCACTTCTTTTTAAAGTTATTCGACGTTGAATTTGAATCTAAAAATAATTTTAGCATGGAATACCTTTTAAAAAAGTGAATTAATTGAAAATATTAAGAAACCTTTTTTATAGCGAATACAATTTTCTTTAAAAGTATTTTTAATTTTTTCCTTGTCCCTATTTAGTTTGTCCTTAAGTGCAGTGGCGGCGCTATCTTTTTTAAGTTGGGAGATAACCGGCAGAAATATTTGAAGGTGGGCAGCCAAATTTGCAAGTGCAATTTTGAAATTAAATACAGGGCGTTTTAAAATTCGGTTCAAATATTTTAGTAGCCTATTTTTAAGGTCCTCCAGCCATCGTTAGTTGGTAAAACAATCGTTTATTTTAAACTGTGGTTACATTTTCGGATCAAATATAACGAAAACTAGCACACCCCTCTCAGTTCAGAAGTTGTATTTATTGTTTGCACCAAAAAAGTAAAGATCTAACTTACACCAGTAAAAATCGATTTATTAGAATTTCTTCCAGCAGATGGGAGTAGAGGCTGTTGATGACAAAAATTGTATGTGGTAAGCCAAAGACAATTATAGTTTCACTAACTATAATTGTCTTTGGTTAAGCTAAACCCGGTGAGGCTACAGATAAATCAAAATATTTGTTTTTTGCATTTTTGTAATAAAATCAACAGTTTTTGGAAAAATTGCTTGCTTATTAGTCTTTGGAAACCAAATATAGCCCATCTGCCTACCACCTGATTTTGATATGACTAGGGCTTTAGACATGGTGGATCATAACTTGCTCTGTGACAAACTAGACCGAATGGGGGTGAGGGGGCCAGCAAATAGCTGGATTCGCTCATTCCTATCAGACAGAAAGCAAGCGGTGCAGGTTGGCGAAAGCGATCTAAATACAGCCAATCCGGGTCGGCACTCCGCATGGGTCAATTCTGTCACCGATCCTGTTTTGCTGCTTTATTAATGACCTGCCATTGTCATGTAATATTAGTGGAAGTACCGTAATTTATGCTGATGACACCAACATGTTTATAGCTGAGCAGGACTTAAGCTCCTCAATAGTCTATATAGGTCACAGAGGTCCATTATTGAAATGTTTGAGTGGTGTAAGCGAAATGGACTTATACTAAACAGCTCCAAGACAAACTTAGTATATTTTTGTCCTAAAAATAAGTCAACGGATGCAAGTCTCATACTAAGATTAAATGGAAATTATTGAAATGTTTGAGTGGTGTAAGCGAAATGGACTTATACTAAACAGCTCCAAGACAAACTTAGTATATTTTTGTCCTAAAAATAAGTCAACGGATGCAAGTCTCCTACTAAGATTAAATGGAAAATCAATTGAACAAGTTTACAGCACAACAGTTTTTGGGAATATACATTGATCACAAAATCACTTGGTCAGATCATATTGACTACATTTGTAAAAAACTTAGTTCCGTTTGCTTTTTCTTTCACCAACTTTGTAACACTGTAAACCGAAACATCTTGATGCTTATGTATAATGGCCTCTTTCGCTCCGTAATGGAATATGGACTTCTGTTTTGGGGAGGGAGCAGTGAAGCACATAGAGTGTTTGTACTGCAAAAAAGTTATCCTTGTGATAGCGAAACTAAAACCTCTTGTGACCTGCAGGGACAGCTTTATTAACTTGAATATTCTTACTTACGACCCGAAATAAAAACCTCTTACAACAACCTTTTAGTCGGCTCACAGTGGGTCAAAACTCTTTGAGTACATGGGTATAAAGTGCTATAATCACTTACCAAATCACTTAAGGGATATTAAATCAAACAGAATCTTTTTCGCAAGAGTAAAAACGCTATTGGCTCAACGGGCATACTATTCTGTGGAGGAATACTTCTAGGATCGGTTGGATAACTATAACTAACTAAATAAACTGATATAGTTTGGTCTGTTCTGATTGTCTGAATTGTAAGTATTTTTATATTCTTGTATTTTTGAATAGTTAGGCTAGGTTTTAAATTAATTAAGTTATTTGACGTTTTTGACAAGTTGTTGTTGTAACTCAATTTGACTGATAATAAATATTTTATTTCATTTCATTTCATTTTATTTCATTCACCTCTAGTGATATATCCTAATTTAAGTTTTAAATACACATAAATGAAGAGAGAAAATTCGGAATTTTTTAAAATTTTGAAAAAATATTTTATTTTATATTTAAATTTTACACTAATATCTGTATCTTATGACATATAGGGCAACATGTTAGTTAATTTGACCATTGACAATTTATGTATTAAGAATACCGGGATTCGGATTACTTAAATATTTTTTGCGTTTCTTTGCTTCTTGCTCAATTAGCAGGTTGAGAAAAGGGTTGGACGAGAATAATTTAGGATGGGTGCTCGCCCAACCGCGCCACCCCTGGCGTCGCCACTGCTTAAATGCTATATAAATACTATTTAAAATCAAGGTTAGTTTATATTTATAAGGTTGCGACATATCCTCAACTTTTAGGCGGTTCGAGGTCGGGGACGCAAGGAACGGCACTCCACGGACAAAAGTTGGCAAGACTGGGTAAAATCAAAGCTGATGATCAATCCAGTGGCGTCTAGAATTTGCGAAATTTCATTTTGCATTGTTTTGGTAGTGATATTTGTTGAAAGATGTAATTCCATTTGTTTTTTATTTCAAGTAAAAGAATTTACAACTTAATAATAATTAAAAACTGTTGTATAAACGGTTGTTCTACTAATACAATAAACTGTATATCTCCGGCACTAAACAACATGGCCAAAAAATTGGGAGATGTGACGTCATAACACGTCAAAGCAATATGGCCGAATGTCGTGACCTTATATAGACCGACTTTGATTTAAAATAATCAACGTTTTCAATAATGTCTAGGCCCTGTTATTAGTAGAGGTCTCTTAAATAGAATTGCAAATAACCGAGTAATTTTACTTTCGAATGAGCATGATACTTTTTATGTGTTTCTTGAACTTCAGGGCACGGTAATATGACTGACCTGATTGATTAATGAATTTTTGCAAATTTATTCTTACACGGCAACAGGTCACGTCTTTTATAAACAAATCTTGACCTCTTATTGTAATTTAATCTCTTATAATTTTAGATCCATGTATAACATCTATATAAGGGATCGAAACTTTGTTTTTGTACCAAAGAATTCATTAACTCTATCACGATATTAAGCTTTCAAAATATACCGAGTGTTTTTCTAATTAAAGGTAAAAAATGAAGTACTTAACAGCTAATTCTAATTAAAAAAAATATACCAAAATTTGCTGTTTTAACTCTATTTATACAGTGCATTTCTTTAATATCCCACCTTTTATTTTTTAAATGGATCAATTGAAAAAAAAATTGAATATAACATTAATGCATAAATACTATGTTTTGGGATGAAATTAACGAGATGAAAATGTCAAGATGGCGGCTAAGCGCCATCTTGGAAAAAAAAGTTAAATGGAAAGGGGCGTCTTGTGGCACATTATTTTAAGGCTCGAGACGAGTACTTTAGAACCCTAAAATATGAAGTCGATAACTTTACCAAATACAAAATGGCGGTACTTTTAATGAAAATCCATAAGGATATTCCTAAAATATGCCTAGCCGTTAAATAATTTAAAAAATAATTCCATTATTTTATTTAGAATAATGAAGGATACCGCGAGTACTCCGGGCATAAATAATTCAAAATGGGAGTTTCTTTGCAATAAACTTAGAGATATGAAAGAAAGGGCATTAAAAAGACGAAAGCGATATCAAGCGGATAAAATAAAAAAAAACGTCAATGCAAGAAAGAAAGAACATGACAAGCATTGCTTAAAAAAAAAAGAATAGATACCAAGAAAATTATCAATGAAAATAATGTTAAAAACTTTCAAAAATGTGTTTACGTTAGAGAATTTTAGAGAGTTAGGATTATTTAATTTAGTTTGTTAACTTATTTAAATAATTTACCTTTATTTTTCCAAGTTTTTTCATCACTTTCGAAGGTTTCCGAAATCGCCCGAGGACTTTTATGCTATCCTGTACTATGGAATTTTCGCGATATTTTTCCAAAATTCTAGATCATTCTTCACTTCGATATTACTATAAAAGGGCGACAGAAAACCTTAGAATGATTAGTATAGATTCGACTTTTGTACTGTAAACTTCGAGACATTGACAAGTAAAGATTTTGTCGTTGTTGTAACCATAGTTACGTTCCATTGTTAATAAAGGTATAAAAACGAGGACACTTATTTTTATACGAGGTGATTTGGAACAATAATATAAACATCGAACTTTTTTTTTTTCATAATTACAAGGAAGAAGTGTTTTAGCAAAAATGTAATGAAGAGAAAAATAAAAATGCAACAGTTACGAAATAGGTGCCCAAAAGACAACAAAAAAACGCAGGTTTCAATATCGACAGTAGGCTGCTGCCTAGTGTCGATATTGAAGTCAAATTACTTTTGCATTTTTGAGATAGTTTTGTACTCTTTAATTGATATTGTTTTAGAAAATAACAAAACCTTTTAAATATTTGGTGTTTCAATTTTCTACATTTTCCATCCCGATCTGTTAAATGTTAGTGAATATTGCCCTTAGATATCTCTGATCATTTCAATGAATTTACTGCTTGGACATTTTAATCGAAAAATCCTGTATTGCACAGGTAGCCGATACTTATATGGTGAATACATTTTCCATTCACACTAAATTTTTACTAAAGCTTAAGTAATCGTGTCACATTTTAACTGCAGGTTTACTGTTTAAGATAACCTAGACAGAAAAGGCAATCGGCGGCGGTAACGCTCTTTATTCTTATCTATTCCTCTTATACTGACTCACTGTTTTATCTGCAGTTTGATGGTTTAAAGCCACTTTAAAATGGATGTGACCATATTAAAGCCGTTACAAATAATCATAAAGATACGTGTACGTGTATTTTCACATAAAAACTTATATTTTATATCCATAAGCAAGTGATTAATAATATTTTTTTTTTTTTGAAAATCTTTTCCATTTTAAAGACTTTTTTTCAAAATAAAGAAAAGTTATATACCTACCTCTATAAAATTTTAAATCCTGAAAAATGGTAGGTGGTAGAGGAGCTTTCCTCGCCTAAGGAGGTACCACCCCACTCACCCTTTAAAGGACCCGTGAAGTCTTAACGGACGTTTCGGGTTCTGGGTGTGTAAGACAGTTTTCCTTCTTCCTTCTCTTTCTTTTCTTTTTTCCCTTTTAACCCCCAAATTATGTACAAATGATGACGGCACACCCGGAAGTAAAATATTCCGGAGGTAAAATACCCCTCCATTCGGATCTTCGGGCGAGGGTGCATCTGGGAGGCCTTCATCGAGAAGTTTAATTTCTTTTGCAAACATATGTGGGCTTAACACCAATATAAACTCCGTTCACCATTACCTTCAGTCATCTAAGTCCCACATACTGTTTCTAACGGAAACACAAATAAGTTTTAAATCTTCAACCAGCCACCTTCTGTTCCCAGGCTACGAACTTATTTGGTCTTTCCGCCCACATGGTGGCGTATGTGCTTACGTCCGCAAGGATCTGACTTGTGCTCGAGTGTCCAATCTTGAATCGGGTAGGCCTGATATCCTTTGGCTCAAACTTTCCCTTAGGTCTTCAACTAAATTTATCTGCTGTTTGTACCGGTCCCCATCTAATAATTCCTATGTCGAATTCTTTGACTTTCTTTCAACAAAGATTGATAGCATAATTTCTCAGTTTCCATCGACTGAAGTAATCATGCTTGGCGACTTCAATGTCCATAATAAGGATTGGCTGGGCTCTTCAAAAACTGACCTCCTCGGCAGAGCAGCCGAAATCTTCGCAGTCAGTAACTCTCTTACCCACCTTATTATAAAACCCACCTACTTTCCTCGAGCCCCAAATCATAGTTAAAATCCCTAGATCTCTTTCTTACTACCAACCCCGAACTTTATGAAACATCTGTCACAGCACCCCTAGGTAGCTCAGATTATGGCTTAGTTACTATATCTTACCCTGTACATCCCGAGGTAAATGAATACATGCCACCATGCACCGTATGGCACTACAACTCAGCCGACTGGGATGGCCTAAGAGACTTCTTCGCCACTTACCCCTGGAATTCCATCTGCTATTCTTCTCGTGAACCTTCTCAAATTTGCAATCAACTAACTGAATCAATTCAATTGAGCATTGAAACCTATATTCCACACACCATCAAAAACCCCAAACAATCCAATAACAAACCCTGGTTTTCCAAATCTTGTGATAAAGCTAGAATTTTAAAAGTTTATGCTCACACGAAGTTTCTACAGGATCCTAGTTCAGAAAACCGACAGGCCAGCATTGAAGCAAGAAACTACTACAATCAAACAATTTCTGAAGCCAAAGACTCCTTCGACAATCCTATTAAAAACAAAGTTCTTTCTTGCTCAAATGGCAGCAAATCTTTCTGGTCCTTTGCGAAAAACATAAGTAGGAATTTTTGTACCAGTTCTTTCCCACCATTAACTTTGGAAGATAAAGTTATTTCTAACGCTAAAGGAAAGGCAGAACTATTTGCCAAACAATTTGCTGCCAATTCAACCCTTGACCCTCCCGTAAATTATCCAATTCCAGCGGTTACCCCAGTTCCTCATAAAATGCCCGATATTATTTTTAAAGTAAAACACATTAAGCGTATCCTTTCTTCCCTTAACACCAAGAAATCGTCTGGGCTGGATGGCATACCAGCTATCGTTTTAAAAAATGTGCTCCAGAACTTGCACCAATTTTAACTCGGCCCTTTCGAATTTCTTACGACACAGGTATCTTTCCGGAGAGCTGGAAAGCTGCACGTGTTCAACAATAACAAGCGAGTATGATTCCTTAGCTTATTTTAGAAAGAAAAGTTTATATAAATATATGTCCTAAAAGTCCTAGCTTTTAAACTACAGGGTGTTAAAGTTTTAAGAAAAATATCGCTTTTTTATCATAAATTTAAAACTCTTTTATTATTTTTATAAAATTTAACATGCACCTACTAAGCACCAACAAAGGATACCAATCCATAGAACCCCACAAGTAAGATTTCAGTGTATCCTAAAAATTTTTAGTACCTACCCTGATCAACAGATGGCGAAAGTAGTACGATGTCGCTTTGCTAATACGATTACCATCAGAAATTGATAGCAGTCGCTGACGAGCAGTCGAGTCGGCCCGATCAGTTAAAGTGGGGATATACGCAAAATTTAATAAAAATAAAATCTCCGATAAATGGACCCAGTATCCATAAGATTAATAAATTTATTATTTCAGAATAGGATATATCGATGCGTTTTTACAAACATACATTTCTTCTTAATTTGAATTACAAAACAAACATATTTAACATTTAATGTCAAAATTTTTAGAATCTCCTAAAAAAAAGCTATAAATTTTAAAATTGTAAACCTAAATAATAGTTAATTTTTACATTTTTTATTTTTATTCAATTTATCTTGACAACGGTGGCAGACTTGCCACCAAAACGTCGATTTTTAAGTTCCCTATTTACTTCCTTTAATTTTTTTTTTTTTTTTTTGGTACTGTTAATTTATTTTTGTCGTGTACTGACGAATGTCGCTTACGATGTTTTGTCAAAAACCCATCGATATATCCTATTCTGAAATCATAAATTTAATAACCTTATGGATACACTCTAACTGATCGGGCCGACTGCTCGTCAGCGACTGCTATCAATTTCTGATGGTAGTCGTATTAGCAAAGCGATATCGTACTACTTTCGCCATCTGTTGGTCATGTTAGGTACTAAAAATTTTTAGGGTACGCTGAAATCTCACTTGTGGGGTTCTATGGATTGGTATTCTTTGGCACTAATACGGCTTGTTTTAATGTGGAAGTTTTTAATTATTTGTTCCCAGTAGCGTCCGTACGGGATGTGTACTGAACATGTTTGGAAAAAAATATGGAATGCTATTTCTTTTTTTTTAACAAAATTACTTTTAAAATTCCCATTAATTTTACAACTAATTTGACTTTTGAGATTTCTTGGTTGGATGCACCGTTTCCGTGTAAAAAAATAAAAACTGTTTTTGATGCAATTTGGTAGAGAAAATTATTTGAAACTAGTAGGCTGATGCCCTATTTTTAGTTTTTATGCAAAAACGGTGCACTGGACGAAAAAAATCAAGAGGGTTAATTTGTTGCAAAATAAATTAACAATTATTATTTTTGGAAAAAGCAATGGCGTTTATATTTCTTTTTTAAAAAATGTTTAGTGTTTATTCCGTACGGACGCCACTGGTGGAAATATTTTAAAATGTTCTATGTCCAAAAATTCCTATTCGTGCTTAGTAGGTTTCTGCCAAATTTCATGAAAATATCCACGAGAGTTTTAGAAATATGATAAGAAAACGATTCTTTTTCTAAAACCAAAGACAATTGTAGTTTCACTATAGACACTCAGAACAATGCTAAACTTTTGGTCTTTAGCTTGGACGCTCGCTTCGTGGAATGTATGAAGCGGGTATCCATCGAGTACACACGTAAGCAGTACGTATAACTTGTCGCATTATAAATTCAGCCAAGCAAGCGTTCAAACTAATGACCAAAAATTTAGCATTGTTCTGGAAGTCTATAGTGAAACTACAATTGAAGGGTGTCCGGTTCAAACAAGCTAAGTGCCAAATTTAAAGAACAGGGATATTTAAGAAAAACGAAATGTTGAAGGGATATTATCAAAAGGGTAAAAGATATATTAGTTTGAATTTTAACTTTTGTTAAAACAAAGTTTAATAACGTAAGGTAAGCCTTGTTTCAAAATGTTATGCGAAAAATGTATAATATATATAAAAAAATACAAAATAAGCAAACAAGAAACATGCTAAGTGTCACAATAAAAAAATCTTTTAAGAGAAAAAAGAAACCGGTTAATTCCAAACCTATTCATTAAAATAAACATGTACTAAAACTTAAAATACTATTTTATCGGCAAAACATGATTTAAACTCATCTAATAGCTTACAGTATTAGTCTTTATGATCTTTGTTTTCAAGAAAATCGATCATAGAGCGTAACGATTTTTTATTGTTGTCCGATATTTTGTTTTCTGGAGGTAAAAGGTTAAGAACAGTTTCCTTTACGTCCTGTGTGGTTTTGTTTTTCTTTAAAATTGGTACTTCCGTCTAATTTTCAACTTCACTGTACGTATATTTTACCTTTGTCACTCCAGGATCTTCCTTATCAATGCAGATCATGACTGCTATACTAATATTAAGTTTCTTAGTATCAATAAGATTTTCCGCAATCTCTTTAAGATCCCTAAATCCAGACGACTCCATATCGATAATCTGTAAGGGAAATGATCGTTTAGTTTCTTCTTTTTTCGGCAGAGTTTTATTTTTTCATAGTTTTATATTCTAATCCAGAAACTTTTAATTTTTGTTTATCTCTATATCAATATATTTTTTGTTTTTTATCTTTAAAACGTCAATCACATGTACTCATAAGTTAACAAACACGATCTAACTAACGCCTGTTTATTTCGGTTAATGGCACTTAGCTTGTTTGTACCAAAATTAGACATGTCATTTGTATTGTTGTGTTCAAATGAATTGTATTACTATACGCGACAAGCTCGGCACTTGGCATTTTATGAGTACACGTGCGATGGCACTTAGAAGGTTTTTATGCAAAAAAATTAAAAATAATTAAAATGGCACGTGGCCTGTTTGAACCGGACACCCTTCAATTGTCTTTGCTAAAACTAACACCATGTAGCTTAAAAGTTAAGACGTTTAGGACATATCTTTATATGACTTTTTCTTTTTAAAATAGGCCAGTGAATCATACCCTGTATTTTAAGCCATCAATTAAATTACATCCTGTATTTATCAATATAAAGTGCTTCACTAATTTATCTGAACTGTTCAGTAACTTCATTTTGTACATTAATAG
Source organism: Listronotus bonariensis (assembly GCA_014170235.1). Lineage (NCBI taxonomy): Eukaryota > Metazoa > Arthropoda > Insecta > Coleoptera > Curculionidae > Listronotus > Listronotus bonariensis. The sequence goes on from JACEGR010006333.1 coordinate 34,493, forward strand.
AATCAAGCTACTATATTTAAACAATTATACTGGACAAAAATAATACATTTTTTATATTAAAAAGGGCGGCAAATTAAATCGGGCCTTGGGCGGCAACATCCCTAAATCCACCACTGATTACAATATAGATACCTGTTGAATGCAAAACTGCTTTATGTAAATTTATACACGAGAAATTTAATTAAAGATAGATATTATAAATGAAAATCTGTATATGTAAATTATTATCCAAGAAATAGTGTATGCTGATTTTAACGGACGTAATAAATGCATTATGTTAGATGAAGAATGGAATTGATAAATTGCGTCAAGTTGAGATTAACAGATATCATTGGTAGAGTTATGGTGGCCTGACTTATCTATAACTATTTAGGTATTCACTGAACTTCTTGCTTTTCAACATAATTTATGTCCCAGTCTACACACTTTACCAAAGGAAAACTGACGGTATTAAAGATATCAGTAAAGCCAACGAAATGCGGAGTGTTTCTTGTTAACTTTTTTTTATCTTTGTGACATCTCACGAAGGCTTATGCCTAAATATCAAAGTACCGTGAGTGCCGGGTTATTGGATGTTTAACCCATTTTTTACCCTGTTCGGTCAATGTTATCCAAGCACTGAAACATACAGTTTTACACTTTACAACACCTTTTAGACAACGCGGTAGGGCCACCACGAACGTTATTTTTAAAAATATTTACTACCTAGAATTGGCAGAATACTACACAGAGGCTTTGCCATTACCATCTGTGAGGTGACGAGCTATTAAAAATCCGTGGAAGGAACCGAGATTCGAACCCGGATCACTGCGGTGAGAGGCTGATACGTTAGTCTCTACACCAAGCTCGCCACAACTTGCTAATATTTAAGAATATTTCTTGATCTATAAAAAATATTTTGTGCTTTAACTTTGATATGATCCTAGTAGGGGAGAGTGGTCTAAAATGGCATAGCTGCTAAAATGACACACCTTACATTTTATCGTAACTAAAAGCGATATCTATGATATTGTGAGAAAATTACTTTGCAGGGTATATTTCAATTAACCTCCTAATTTTACAGGTGCCCTGGAGAGATTTTATGATTATTTGTCAGCTTGCTGTGGAACGTAATTCTTATAAATATTATTGGTGCACAAGTTTACGCGTCTGTTCTGGGATATTTGGTTTTCGTTTTTCTAAATAACGTATATGGTGAGTAGGCTATAGCTTTAAGGTAAGTACTGCTTGGTTTGAATTAACAATAATTAAAATTTCATTAAAAAAACAGGAAAGATCTGGTTACTACTAGGGTGTATAAAACGATATATATGTTGGGGGTGTTTAAAATGACATACTATGGCATTTTATTAACCTTTTTTTACTACCTAGTAAAATTACAATATTTATATCGTTTTCTACAGATTGAAGATGACATTCCAAGAAATATTGACACCGCCAAAATATTTAAGTCAAAGAACTTAACGCATTACCACCAACTATTCACTGCTAACTTGTTTCCCAAATCTAATAAAATTAAAAAAGAAAGATAAAGCGAAAAGAAAACTTGAAGAAAAAAGAAAACCAAATTAAATCCCTAAAGAAATCTAAACGCAATATCTTTGGCCGTTCTTCTACTAGTAGGCATACCCAAAATGCCATAGATTATAGATTATTCTAAAAGTGACTATGAACCCGAACCAGAAGCACACCAAGAAGATAAAGATGAAGACACTGCATGTCTATACTGCAATGATTTGTATAAAAGCTCAAAATCAAAAAAAAAAAAATGTTGGTTTAAATGTATTGTTTGCTCCAAGTGGACCCATGCCATGTGTGCTGGATTGTCACCAACTCAAAAAACGTTTATTTGTGGATTGCGTTCGCCTGACTTTTAAAATGACATACGCTATGTCATTTTACCCAACACAGGTTAACAAAATCACAGTGCACTATTTTGATTATTTTCAGTATTTCTTAGTTTTGGAATAAATATAGTTTTATTTCAGGAGTTGTTTTTGGTAGCCATGTCCAATTGTATTATTCTGGTAATTAATGGTATGTCTAAAAGAGTGATGTTATAAAAAATATATGAATAAAAAAAAGTATGTCGTTTTAGACCACTCTCCCCTACGTATGTATATTCTACTGTTACTGTAAGGATGTGTAGGTTGAAACAAATTCATTTAAAAATCAGTGGTATGTTTTTTTAAAAAGGCTCTAACACGATTTTTCTATATAAAAATTAATATTTAATTGTTATTGTTGTGGTCACAAATAAAGTAAATGTTTCTAGAAATGTCATATAAAAGTTTAACCCAAATTATTTTTGGGTTAAAAAAATCTATTTGTAATATTGAAAGGTTGAAGAATTGTCAGCTTAGACAAAAGACCTTTTCATTTTAGTAAGTGGTTTAAGCAAGACGATATTCCAAGAGACAGTGCACTTTTTGCTGTGTACATTACCATTTATTATTTTAAAAATGATTTTCTTTATTTTACTTCGGAAGGACATCATGCACCTGAAATACCATTTTTATAAGATTGCTGACTTCAATACATTTCCAAATTAAGTATCTTAAAAAATCACTGTACAGGATGTCCAGATTTCGTTGCAATCGAATGGTATCTTGGTTATTATTAGAGATAGAGACCTGCAGTTTTTGCAAACTGTTGCTAATTTTTAATAAAACGAAAGATGACGCTAAAATATTTTTCATGTCCTTCTTAGTTTTTAACATACAGGGCAAAATTTATATTTTTCCATGTTTGGACCCCCTTCGTATTTTAGTTTCACATCCTGTGATGTAGTTAGATATTTTTAAATTTTATATTTTTCGAAATATAAACCAACAATGATTTTTTTATGGAACACCCTGTATATTATTTATTTATTAAATGGGAACTTTTTAAAAATATATGATGCCTACTAGTTATTTTATATTTTTGAGCCCTAAATTGATGTTATCATTTTAAAATTGATTATTTTTTTGATTCGTGATTTATAAGATGGAAGAAATTAAACTTAAATGTGCTGAAGCAACCAGTAAATTGGTACCTACAAAGTATTTTGCTTGACATTTTAAATTATCCAGAACTGTAGGCTTTTTTTAAAAAGCAAATAGTTGGGCATCAGGCAAACAAATCAAAAGTTCTGACAAGAGACGAAGGTATCACATTTATGAAAAAAGCTCCATCAGAATTTAGACTGAATTAAACAAGATGCATTTGTAATATTATACCGAATTTGAATTCTTTACAATTTTAATAGTTGAAAGTTTATTAATTGACAATCAGTTTTAAACTGATGTTGGATGTGTTCGTCTGAGCACAGTAAACTCTACGGAGGTCAGGTTTGATGAGTCGCAGCCAGTGACGAAGAAGCCGAGGATAAGCTATAAAAATGTATACAAACGACGTGAGGCATCCTTCCAGTCCTACCCTGTCTGAGTACCCGTAGCATTGCATGGTGCGTATGGGATTCCCTGGTAGACAAGCTATCCTAGGCTCCCAGACTCGAGCGTCATGGACCATTGTACGCAGTCTACTATCAACTGATCGATCGTATACCTTCTCATTGAAATTCCTCGTTTTTTGTCCTGGCTGGGACTCATCAGTAGGACGCGGGGTAGATATTTTACCACCCAAGCCCTAGACACGATTAACTTTCCGGAGTCACGATGTTATCGTCATAAGAGTTTTCACCCCCGAGCGCACCTTGACGGGCCATGGGCGGAAGAACCATGGATAACTCGCTGCTGGCTGACGAACACGCCGAACGTGCAGGAGGGGCACCCATCACTCTGCTCTCTAGGGTCACATTTGAGCTTGATTGCTCTGTAAACCGAAAGTGAGGAGTGAGGCTCAAACACGTGAGGGGGAGCGCCAGTACCGATCGGGGGTCGTTCAGAGGTGAAGTGTGGTGGACATGAGTACTTGATTGCAAGGATATAAAAGCGATCCATGAGTGAGCTTGTTAAAGTGTGGTAACGTGCAACCACAATCTCACTAATAGCCACTAAACGAGCATTTAAGTTTCCAAGCCTCGGACCCAAAGGGGATGCGTGAGGAGTGGAAACTCAATGACGGATATCTGAGAATGGACATGAAAAACATCAGTAGGCCTAACCTCGCCGTGATCATCGCTAAGTTGAAGTCAGAGCTTATACTCTTGTTTCAACTCAACCAGTTTTAAACTATTTTCTCTATTGTTACAGGTAATCACAATGATAAGTATTGCTGTCTGAAAGACATTGAAGACTATGGCACCCAACTTATTATAACCATTATCAATTCTAAGACGAATACAAAACTACAATTCACTGTATTGAATAACGGCAAGAAAGGAATACATTTTTTGAAAAAATAATCAAAGAATACGTTAAGCTCCGACCTAAAAAAATATAAAGAAATATTTTCTTTTTGTTTAGGATTATAAAAAGAGTCATACATACTAATGGGAAAGAAGAAAGGAACAAAAAAATCCGGTATGTCTGAAGTTGGAACATCCAGAATAGGATACCGGGCATTGTTATTGAAAAACATCTACTTTTTGGTGAATGCGGAAACTGAAACGTTATGGTGCATAAAGCTTTATTAGTTGTTGCCGAACAATAGATTAAAAACTCCATAGAAAATAGTATCAGGCATTATTCAAAATAGAGAAAATTTTATACAGGTTCTTCAGATTAAGCAACAACAATGACGCCACTACCGTGCCTAGTGAAGACTGCAAGAAAATTCATAATGCACAGTTACTGCTAATATTAATTATAATTAGTTTATTGTGTTTTTTTAAAGCAGTCCGGAAAGTAAAATTTTCCTGGACTCATTAATGTAATTAATTTTTTCCCAAACTTACATGAGTACGGAAAATATATTGTTACAGTACAGGACGAAAAAAAATAAATTTAAAGTTTTCTTTAGCATGTTCATGAACTTTATTCACACCCGGTAGTTACCCAGATTTATTGTAATCCAAGATTTTACCAATAACAAGCGTGACACGATACTTCGGTATATATAAAGTAAACTATTTGTGGTCGTTTATATTTTGTTTGTTTTTCATTTCACCAAACGGTTTTATGTATTAGTTACCAGAGCTTTTTATATGGTTTTGCACTATGGTGCCTTGCGGTTTAAATACATTATTTATTTACCTGTTTAATTGGTTGCTGATTGCAAGTCGCTTGAAATAATTTATTGAAACCTAATAATAAGAATATACCAAGACATCACGAATACGAGGTATCATATTGCGCAATATCAGCTGATTTTTGGCAGTTTGCTGAAATTTTTTGTTCGGATGTAATTTTTCACTTCAGTTTAGTTATCGATTTCTTAGACTGTGTTTTCACGGGCCACTTTTTGAAGTTGATATAGGCCACAAAAAGTGGTTGGTCTACTGTTGCCAGCTTGTAGTTCCGTTTTCCAACAATGCTTGTGGTCAGATTGGCCACTATGAAAACACTTTTTGTGGTCCATATCAACTTCAAAAAGTGGCCCGTGGAAACACGGCCTTGGTGTTGAAATTTATCCTACGTAAGTCAGTATCTGTGGACAAAAAACAATGCAATTTTGTCTCTTTTAAGTCTAAGTTACTTTTTGCTAATTTAGTGTTCTCTTGGTGACGTTATCCGCAAACCAAAATAATTTAAAAATACTTGTGTATCATACCAAAGACGATGATTTTTTTATTATTATTTTTCCACGCTATTTGATGATTCATTGCCTTTATTCACAGTTTACACCGAATATAACAATTTTCCACTTGCCATTTACATCCATATTAATAGTTTACAAAAAATGACCGAAACAAAGATTTTAATGAGTTCAATGCACACGCCCGCCCGACAAAGATAACTATATTGTTTTTAAACCATTGTCCGCGATGTATTCAAACACGGTTAAATACGTGACGTATATGACGTCATAGTTAAGCAAGAAAATGTAAGCATCAATTTTAGTCGTTCAACCAATTATAACCGCGGTAAGAATTGGTGACAATTTTGACGTATAATACATTGTATAAACGTCAACATAACCGATTGGTAAATACCGTTTTAGAATTGGTTCTTTGCCTAAAATTAATTAGTGTTTTTAAAATGTTTTGAACCGTTTTAACAACGAAATTTGTTTTTTTTTTTAAAGTACGTTATATTTTTCCAATTTAAATATTATAATCAATTTTAGGCGTTCAACCAATTATAACCGCGGTAATAATTGGTGACAACTTTGACGTATAATACATTGTTTAAACGTCAACATAACCAATTGGTAAATACCGTTTTAGAATTGGTTTTTCGCCTAAAATTGATAAATATTCACCAAATAAATGGTTTCGATTTTTGTTTTTGGGAAAAAAGGTTCCTTTTATAAGATGATAATTGCTTATTTCTTTATAAACATAAGTTCATCTATAACTTATTAATTATCCAATATCTTAAAATAAAAAAGCTTTAAAAAACTGGTTTTATGCGAAGAATGAAATGTTAGGAAATAAGACGTCAGGTGCAGATTATTAAATGACATATTGGTGTAAAAAATTGTGAAGCGACGAGAATGCCATATAATTTATTTCTTTTAAGGTAACTGGTATTTTGAATTATGAAATATAAGTAAAAAGAGTCATTATACATATTTAACTGCTTTTTGTACAAAAGGTACATTGTTATCTCATGTTTTTCTTATTCATTTAACTTTATTTAAAAAAGTTTATTTTTAATTCTTTTTAATTGTCAGGAATATCTAGTATTTAGTATTTAATTTCAACAATATTTTTAAATTATATTTATGTTTAGTGTTATTAAAAAATTTATTTTTGATATTTATTCACGACTTATACCGAGTAATATAGGATGTTGTATCCCTAAATAAAGCACAGTTTGACATTTCTTTCACCATCTCAGAAAGAGGATATACCATCAGCTCCTATTAAAAAAAAATCTTTTTTCTGCATTTGAATTCTTTGAGAAAAAATGAAATGATTTACCAGTTATAACATTTATAGGTAGATTTCTGCTTTAAAAAATATATTTGATTAGAAGGCTGTGAAAACGAACAAAGACATCTATTTTACTTTCACAGGCAATAATAAGAAAGTAGAATTTCTTTCATAAATTTCATACATTTCATAATTTAATTTTTCAATATAATTAATAAAAGAAACTTGGGAATTTTCCGAAAATTAAAACACCTCTATTTTATTTTATTTAAATGTAAATTCTAATCTTAAGCCTCTTCTAATTTTTCAGCATAAAATAATTTTGATATTGGGTGACAACCATATGCAAATTTTTGATACCTAACCAGGATTCGCATGTACTAAAAAATTATCTAGGTACATATAGTCGCCATCGCCATATTGTATTATGTCATTAGATTTTTAGTGTAAAGTTAAATTATTAAATTATGAGCCCTATGAATAAAAATGAGCAAATTCTTGTGCTTATAAGTAAAAGCTTATGATTATAATATAGAAATAAAGAAGGATTTACTTCAAACGTATGAGCATTTGCTTACAAGTGCCAGTATTTACTTATAGAAAATTGAAGCTAATAAATAAGAGCAGCATTTTTCTATAAGTAAATACTCTTCTGTAAAAACGTATGGGCATTTGCTGTAAGCAAATGCCCATACGTTTGAAGTAAATCCTTCTTTATTTCTATATAATGATCATTAGCTTTAACTTATAGGCAAAAGCATTTCCCAATTTTTATTCATGTGGCCCAAAATCGATATGTTGTTATTTTAAATATTTAAAAAGTTCCTAATTTTCGCTCGTTAACTACATCAATTTTTAAACTCTTATTCAAGAATAAACGATATATTACAAAGCGTAAAGTAATAATTGGCCATTTTTTTGTTACCATTACTTAACAAAGCAAAATTATTTTTTTAAAACGTACTTGGTTTTCTTTAAAGATAATCACTGGCTGCCATCCTAAAAGCAAAACACCATGTTGTCTGTTAAAAACATTTTTTTACACACGACGTAGTTAAAAAAAATTAAATAAAAAAAGGTGGGTGTTTGTGTTTAAAATTAGAGAGTTGAAGAATTCGGTTAAATCGGAAGTGCTCTTGAGGTTATGCTAATTCAAAAAATTAAGGTTTGGTAAACATTAAATTTTTTAAACATTTTATTTAAAGCAAAATCTTAGAAAAAATAGATGAACATAAATATTTTAAGTGCTTTTCTCAAAAGAATTACGTTTTTAGTTTTATTTTATGTTTTCTTGACAAAATGTGAAAATTTTGTTAGAAATTAATGTAATTAAAAAGAATATAAATTTTTTTATTTTAATATTAAGGGTTCAGCTAGAATACCCATTTTGGGGGTCATAAAATTTATTTTAATTAATTAAATAATGGCAGTGACTTCCATTCAAATTACATTTAAATGTTTTAATACGAGTATTTTTTTTCCCTGATTTTTTTTTCATTTAATTAATTATACAACAGAAAAACGTAAAATATAATTTAGCAGTTAAAAAAAATTAAGTGATTATTGGTTGTTTGCCGTTTGGGGTCAATTTGACCCCACGCGCCTACTTACGTTATAAAAGGCACGCGCCTACCTAAGGATTAAAGCGGCAGTTTTTAAAAAGTGAAAAATATGCAAAAACTTTTACCTGTACCAAGTCTTATTTTGAGATGTTTAATGCTCTAGGAGTTAAGTCTTGTCTAATATATTTGTTGATAACCTGCATTTTAAAACCAAATTCTTCATACCTTTTAAGTTCAAAAAAAAAGGAAGTAAATTAAATAGCCTAGTAGGTACTTGAAAACAATTTAAAGCATTTTGAAATTTGCACAAGATCATGTATCTCTAGCTATAAATAAGCCGGTGAGCCTTCATCGAACATCGAACCACTTCAAAGGCTCGTGTTTCACCCCCGCAAAACAAGTGCAAACCTGTTCCACCTTCGGGGGCCGACCGAGATATTTATGTGGTAATTTTCATCCCATGTAATTTAGTAAGCCATTCTAGACACCATAAATGTTTGTTACATTTTTAATACAACGTAATCGCTACCATAAATCGTTCGGATTTTTGCTCGGTTTGGCTCCAGCAAGGCAGAGTTGCAGTTTTAGTTGTATACGCAGTATATTTACTTAAAAGACATATACATACAAGGTGGTCTCTAGAGGTAACAGATTGATCAAACTATAGATTATTAACATAAAAATAATAGGATTTAGTCATACGGTGTGTCCCCTGATGGTCTTAAAGTCTTAGGCCAGAAATCTTTTAAGAATTTTCAAAAAATTGTTTTTTTTTGCATATTTCGAAAGTATAGTGCCCAAAAAATATACTTAACAAAGAAAAACCGGAAATATTAAAAATTTGCGGAGTTATCGCTTGATTTGATATTTTTGCTATTTTGGACAACTACGTATATTATATGGCAATTTTCATTATACCTTTTAATATTTCAGATGAAGCAAACATTTTTATAAAGAATAGTATTGTTTTACAATATTTAAAAATAAAATTAAAATGGAATTCTTGCATTAAAAAAATGTCCACTTTGTAGGATGTGATTTGACTTTCGAGTTTCAATTTTAGTATTGACTGTTACAATGAATGACAGCCTTAATAGAATTTATAGTTAAAGTTGATGGGTGGAGGCTCAAGATTTAAAGAAAATACGTTTTCTACTTGGCCGACGTTTCGAAAAATTTATTTCCTTTTGCACGGCAACTCTAATTGCAATGGTCCAAATTTCAAGAACTTAAAACTATTACTTGGTGTAGTTTCCCTTGTGTTTTATTACTTCCATACACCTTCGCGGTATGGACTCGTTTAGTTTTTGAATATATGACATGTCTATAGTACCCAGGCATTCTAAGGTTCCGTTAAAAGTTCGTTTAAATTAACATAAGTTTAACGCCTTATTTTGTTGTCACCGTAATATTTTTTAATTGGGTTTAAATCCGGTGATTGGAAAGGCCAAGGCAAAACAGCGATGTTATGATCTTGTAAATCAGTTTGGATTTATTCTTGGGATCATGTTGCAAAAAAATTCTTTGGGGCATTATTTTATCAACTTATGGAACCAATTTATTATTTAATAAGTCCCTGCTTATAGGCGTCTATATTGTCGGGGTTCCATATATGTACATTTAAACTTCTCCGGAGAATTTTGACTCGTCGCGACGCGTCGCCTAAGTGGCGAGCACCTTTATGGTCTTAAAATATGCAATTAGATACGAAAAAGAAAAGAAAGTAGGAGACATAAAAGCAGTACTTTTATTTGCTTAATCTAAAAAATTCACAAAAATTACACAGTCACCCCTTAATGTCATTAATTTTATTGCCAAATTAAAGCAAAATTGGGAAAAGAATAGTTAGGATATAAAAAAATACTCTGTTTTATTTGAAATTTTAACACTTTGTATCTCAAAATTTAAAAGGTTTAGAATATATGTATATATGAACTTTTCTTCCTAAAATAGTCTTGTTAAGTAAAAACAAACCGATTTTAGAAGTGTTGGAAATAATTGCAACTCTAGGTATAATAGCCCTAATCTACATTAAATTTTTATACAAATTATCAAAAAATTGCAAATGTACTTTTTAAAACTGTTTTTATTGCTTAGTTAATTGGCCAAAACAAAACAATACATAAAAATCTGCACCATTTTCTTTTAATAGAATAATTAGAACCCTTAAGATGTAATTATTAAGGAATGTATATGTATTTCTCGCTTTTGTCTCATAAGACTTGTAAAAATACATTTTTTTTGTAAAAATTCCTGCAATATAGGCAAAATCGCAGCTGATATATCTGGTAATATACGTACTACCTGCACTTTGTGTGCGTAATCACGGATCACGGTATATATAGCTTTTTTATGAGGTAGAGTGAGGGGGTTTGACTACCAGAAATTAATGTTGGTATCAAAACTTGTTTAAGAGCAAAAAAGTACTGCCATCTTTTTAAACCAAAATCTTTTCCTTTTCTCCACTACCTCCACTATTTCCTTAGTTTCTTTATCCGTAACAAAAAATAAAAAAGCGCAAAAAGATCTACTGATTTGTCTACTTCCGCATGTTCTCTTCTGTTTTCCTCATAATAGTCTACAATAAAAACATAAGTAAGAAAGAACTTTTTCCTACAGAGCTCCCTTCTTAGCCAAGGTAGGGAGGGGGAGTTCAAACTCCCAAAACCCGCCCTATGTACGCCCATGTGCGTGATGATATTGTTACGGACTTCAAAAATAAGTATTTAGTTTATAAAATTGTTTTGAGGTTAGAAATATTTAATTTATTTTGATAATTTATTTGAAAAATTTACCTTAGTTTTCCTAAGTTCTTTCATCACTCTCAAAGGTTTTTTAGAACTTTTATTCCATCCTGTTCTAAAGAATTTACAGAATATTTCTACAATATTCCAGACGTTTCCACATGACTTTAAAAGGGCGACAGGAAACCTCCGAGTGGCAGTACAGTTTTGACCATTGTACCATTCACTTTGAGACATTGATAACTTAAGATTTTTTCGTAGTTGTAACCATTTACTTACTAAAAACAGGACCCATGTCCAAAAACGAAAATTGGGTTCTTGACCACAGATCTCTGCACTGTGCGACGTCACTTTTTTCTAGTGATTTTTTGTTTAATTTTGTTTGGTTAGGTTAGAAAAAAGTTTCCACTGGTGTAATATTTGTACTACATGCATTTCCTTATCACATTTTATAGAAGTCATTAAATGTAATATTGCTTACATTATTCTTGGGTCAAATTATTTGAGATCTGTAGTTTTCTACTATATTTTTTTAATCAAAAATCACCTTGTCACGCGCCCGTGTTTTTATGTGTGGGACGAATATCAGTCGCTGATCAGAACCTAATACATTTATAACACTTACAGATAAATATATTTATCTGTGACAGCAAAATATATTAACAGTTTCAATAAGTGGACATTAATAATTTTAAAAATTATCGACGGACCTTGTTTCGACGTGGTGGTCCTTTTTTACAACAACCTGTTTTTTGTACATGATTTTTATCTATAAATTAAAGTGGGCTGTTGTTAGAACAGTCCTTATGAACTTTTTACCGTTCTCAAGATACAGGGTGTTAAACCTGTAAAAAAAATGTTTTAAATTAATTACTAAGTTATGTGTAAAACTGTGCCGAAAACCACGAATGTGTCAGGCACACTAGCTGACAAATAAGGTATTTTTATTATTGTAGGAGGGTAGAAATATATTTTTTAACACTTATTTGTTACAAAAATATTTTTTCCACCATCGTAAAAAAATGCTGTTTTTTAAATCGTTAACATGATGTTAGAGTACTCCATTCTAGTATACTACATAAAGTGTTAAAAAAGTAACTTTTTAACACTTCGAAGCTTTTTCACACTTTAAATTAGTGCTTTGTTTCAATGCCTACTGCAATAAACTTAATATTTATTTAAGCAATGTATCAGAAAACGCGACATTAACTGAACCAAACGGTCAAGTTACCTTTAATTTTGTCATTATTTCTTTTAGTTCATGTGTCACTATAGTTTTAAAATTTGACATTTTGCGAACAGGGCTGTATTAACTGTTTGAGGCGCCCTAGGCTAGAATTCCAGGAGCGCCTATTTTTCACAAAAACACAAAAAAAAATTGTAGAGCAAAAAAAAGGTCCTTTTTTCCGTAGCGCCTATTTTCAGTGCCAGACGCCTTACTTCACCACCAGAAGTAAAATTTGATTACCCAAAAAAAAAAAGAAAAAGGTCATTGCGCCTATTTCATTCCAAAGCACCTTATTCACAGAGAAATTAGTCACCTGTCTAGCGCCTATTACTTCTCCCTGTCTGGCGCCCTGTAGCCTAGTCAGCCTAATAGTTAATACGGCACTGTTTGCAAATAAATTTAATGGAAATTATTGAAAAATAATAGTAATTTTGAATGTGGATGACTAAGAAATTAAAAAGGAATTTATACGGTTTTAGTATTATTTCTACAAAAAGTAAGTACATACCATTTTCTAAAATTAAATAATAAATGCATAGTTAGGAAAAGGATAATTGTCTCTTAAAAAAAAAAGAGGCTATGATTTTTGTTGCAATATAATGGCTGTGCTGCAAAACTTAAAATTAATAAGTTTGGATAAATAAAACATGTTTAAAATGGTATTATGGAAAATTTTCGGTCGTGGAAAAAATATAGCATGTAACACATGCATAAAGTATCTTTTTTTTACTCATGGGATTGCCGCACTCGCCTGACGACTCGTGCTGTTAAACTTTCCATTTGTAACAAAAAGTGTCACTTTATGCACCTGTTATAAAAAAAATATTATTATTATTAGAGGAGTAAACATGAAAATACTTTGTCGTCTAGTGTGTCTGACACACTCGTGGTTTTTGGCACCGCTTGACATATTTCCCATCATGGACTCAGCATTGCAGGATTGGAGTACCTTTCTTATACAGTATGTCCGGCGATGGGGTAGACAAGAGGAGAAACTGACCACGGACCAAAAATTTAATTTTTCGAGAAAAAGTAATTCTTTATAAAAAGTTATGCTTGCCAAAAGAATACAATTGTTGATGAAAAAATTAAATATTTATTAAATATTTTAGGAAAGAAAACTTTTATACCAGAAAAAATGACAAATAACTATATCAGTGACAACATTCATTTTACAGGTGCCTGTTTGGTTTTACCTAAACCAAAAATTGTGTAATTTTGCAATTACATTTATTTGAGTAATTCAAGATTCGCTTATTATTTTTTTAAACTTGGCACGAGGGTTTGGCATATTATTCTCTTCAAAAGATATCTAACAATTTTTTGTAAAATGTACAGGGGAGCTTATAATTTACCCCCTTTAAATTTACATGGAATGTTCACCTCGGCGACGCACTACCCGGTATATTATGAAGAGCTGTTCTTTTCCTGCCATATTATAATTAAAATTAAAAGATTACTTAAAAATAAATAAATTAATAATAAGTTCTTTATTATACAGTAATTACTTCTATTTGGATTAAATAAAATAGTAATAGTTAACAAAAAGACTAAAAAGGTGCTGCGAAATGCATAACTGCAAGTTTCAGTGCTTGGACAACGTTGACGGAACAGGTGGAACGATGGGTTAAACATCCAATAACCCGACACCCACGGTACTCTGGTATTTAGGCATATGCCTTCGTGGGATGTCAAAAAAATGACTCAGAGATGGTTGCAACCCCTAAACATTTTTTACAACATAGTTTTAAGGGCTTCCTGTGAAAATTATTTAATAATAGTCTAATCACAAAATAATTTCTTAACTAGAGTGCTAGACGTAAACTGATCCTTTAGACGCACCAAAAAAAAACAAATAATATTTTGTTTAAAAGAATAATTTGTTTAAATTTACATTTTTAAAAAGCAATAAGATGTTAAAAGAGCGCAGAACACCTGAGCTTTGCTAATTCTTTAGCAGCTTGTCAACCACCTAAAATATATAAAAATTACTTTATAAAAATAATAATAAATTCCTTATTATACAATAATTATTTCTATTTGTATTATATAAAATAATAAAAGGTAAACGTACTCAGAGATGGTTGCAACCCCTATACCTGTTATACAACATAGCTTTAGGGGCTTCCGGTTAAAATTATTTAATGATAGTCAAATCACATAATAATTTTTTAACGAGGGTGCCAGACGTGAACTGATCCTTTAGACGCACCAAAAAAAAAACAAATAAAATTTTGTTTAAAAAATGTTACGTTAAAAATTACATTTTTTAAACAGCAATAAGGTGTTAAAAGAGCGCAGAACACCTGAGCTTTGCTAATTCTTTAGCAGCTTGTCAACCACCTAAAATATATACAATGATTACAATTGAATACCTGCACTTGTCACCTTTCTGTTGTTATTTCTACAATGAAATATTTTAACAATGTAACCATGCTATCTTACGCTCAAACGCCTTCCAAAAATGTTATGAATCCACGAAATTATTTCAGACTGTATATTTTTTACCTTATTCTTGGATTGTATTGTCAAGAAAATTCCTGTGCTCAATTAAATTGTATAAGGTCCTAAAGTGTACATTGTTCACCTATTGCTAAAATCTTTTTTCTTTTTCGAACTTTTAGAATTTCTGAAGTACTCTGTTCATGTTGGGTTTTATATACAACCTTTGCACAATTATTAAGAGATTAAATTTATTATGTAGTGGTTAACACAACAAAAGGAAGAAATATTTCTCATATTTAGAGTATAATTCTTAGAAAGTTCAATTGCTTAAGATGATTGAAAAACTTGTGTACAAAAGAAGTCCAGTAAAATAGGGTATCGAAGCATAATTTTACTAAATTTTTAAAATTCACTTGTATTAAAGCCATGGTTAAGAATTTTTTTTTACTTTTACGCCTGATAATTTTTGATTTATCTTTAGAAAGAACAATACGAACAGAACAGAAAATATATTGAATATAGAAATGAAAATAAAAGATAAAAATTTTATTACAAATATATACAGGGTGTTACAATGTGTAGCCAATTGTGTTGGAATTTGTCAATGTTTTTTAAGTAGTAAGAGACAATTTAAAGTATGATTCAATTAAAACAATTAAGTCCAGTGGCATCTCAGGAAAAAAAATTAGTTGGTTTTCTGGGAAAAGACAACATATGTCAATATTTTTAGAACTTGGGCTAGCAACATTGTTGCATTCTTATATGAAAACAACCAGACAGTTTTCTGTAGAAAGCACATTTCCTTATCTACTAGAGGTTTAAAATTTAGACATTAGAAGCCTGCCAGTCAACGTTCGTTTCCTAGAATAATCATTTTGCGACTTATAATCTGGAGTGGTTTGAGTTACTGCATATTTTCTCCAAATAGGTTCATGTAGCACCTTGTTTTAAAAATCAGCCGTTATAGAGTAAAAAGCGTTTAAAGTTTAGCTTCAAATTTTACATACTCGTACAGTGCGGTTATTAAAAGTTCTCTCCCCATTATAGCTTTTGAATGAGTTAAGAGATCGGGATCGGGTAAAATTATAAACCATATTTTCGCCGTAAAACATTTTAAAATAATTTTAAACCACGATTCCGTCATTTACGTCACACGTAAACTTACTTCTTTTTCTAACGTCACTTACAATTTAAAATCGTAACAGAAGTTAACTTACTTTATTTAAAAAATGTAGTAATTTTGTTATGAATGCTATACTATTACGTCATCTTTTACCATGTTTTTATTTTATTGCAATAACAAAAACCACCATAAGAACACATTTGACATATGAACTATCCATCCATTTCGAAACATCCACCTGCGAAGGTTTTGAAATTCTTTCAATAAATTACATTTGTGACGTCATTACACGAAATAATTTCGACGCAAAAATAGAATGATTTAAAATTATTTCAAATAATGTTACGTCAAAATATAGATACAGTAAAAGGGTGTTACTTAAGCTTCTCTTCTTGAGGAAAAGACGTCCCTAACACGCCAGGGTCCTTATTCTTGAAACTGGTGAACAGCGTTTTTATGAGAAAAGTGGGCGAAGTTTCTCTCGAAAAGCTTAAATAGGTATTCTTAAACGCAAACGACTGCTTTTATTACGCGACTGTAAGAAAAACAGCCCGGAAAGTGAACGATCATTTTGTCGATGTGATCAATTCCGTTCCCTTATGCTCGAGAATTAGGCAAGGATTCAATGTATTACAACTTGATCCACTGCGTGGATGACTCGCTGCTGTCCCGTCGCGCTTGCTGTTCTCCGAAAGCTTTAAGCTACTTTTTGGCATGAAAATAATTTTGGTTATTGTGGTCTAGTAAAAAGAGGCATTTTTCTTAAATGAAAATGGAGGTCATGCACATCTCGTTTTAAAGGCCTCAACGCCACTTTGTTTTTAAAAATCAGCGCAGCCGTTCCAGTCTTACAAGCCCATGTCTTTAAAATCGCACTATTTGTACTGTATTTATGCCAAATTTCACATGTTTCTAAGTCTGTAACAGCCTGGCCGAGTTTCATAAACAAAATGAATAGAGAATCAAAGGGCCTTTAAAACGAGGTTCTACATGACCTCCCTTTCCATTTGAAAATAAAAGTTGCTAGTGCTCCCTGGCACTTGGCCACGTGACTGAAATAATTTTTATGTCCCAAAGTAGTTAAAGTGACACAATTTTATCCAAATTGTACCCCATCTTGGTTTCTTGTCCCATTCAAAAGATAAAGGGGAAGGACGTCTAACCGAAGGTACCATCAACTTTCTTATTTGGAATATAAGTGCCTAATTTTTCTTCTATATTTGTATTCGGTATAAAATTCCCTTCTCAGTGACATAGCATAAAGGGTGTTTCTTTTCAAAATGGTGGAAGATTTTTAAAGAAAATCAAGTACCACCAATATTTCTGCTTTGAATACATGTTTTTGCTAAGTAGGCTGTGAAAATAAAAGAATGACCTATTTTACTTTTACAGGTAGTGACATATTTCATTTTTTTAATAAAGGAATTAGGTTTCGTAATTTCAGTTTTTGATGTAATTAATAAGAGAAAATTAGAAATTTGACAAGCATTTTAAATAAAAACATAGATCATCGGCTATAGATCATTTATTGACGACTCCAAATAACGAAATTCTTACTTAAATGATCTGTGGCCCCCATATTGAAAACATACAATATCTTGAGATACGTCATTGATAGGAGGTTTTAGTGCAGAATTTAAAAATATAATATAATGGAAGTGTTTCCATTTAAAATGTTTATAAAATTTTTAATTTTCTCCCGCTAATTACATTAAAAACTAAAATTACGGAGTCTAAGTACTTTATTAAAAAATGGAATATGTTACTTCCCGTAGAAGTAAAATAGGTCATTCTTTTATTTTCACAGCCTACATGGCAAAAAATTTTATTCAAAGCAGAAATAATGGCAGCACTTGATTTTCTTTAAAAATCCTGTCTGGCCGCCCTTAAAAAAACACCCCGTATGATATACCATTAACCAGGGAATTTTATACAGAGTTCAAATATAGAAAAAAAGTAGGTATTTGTTAAATAGGAAAGTTGATGGTACTTCTGGTTAAACCGGAAGTGATTTTAAGGTTGTGATAATAACTTTGTAGGCGGGTCTAGTAATGAACCGATTCTGAACCAGAACCGAACTGGTTTAGAATTGTTTTAAAGCACATGTCTAGTTATTTATTAGTTCAGAATTTTTATTTACCGCGAACGATTTTCAATACAGCTGAGGATGTATTCTAACCTAGCCTTTTGGTTAGGATTGTTCATGGTTAAATTGGATACTATACAAAAAAAATTAATTTAAGCAAAAAGGTAAATTATTATACTGTCGAATGCCACTCGAGGTCTCACGGCGGAAGACGAGGAATTCCCTGCCTCCTCTCGTTTTTAACATAAGTACCTATGTGTATTTAACTAAAGATGAAATTCAAACAAGAAGAAATGGTAAAATCTTGTAATATTGTCTATATTTTTTAATTAAATCTTTATTTACTTTATTGCATACATACATTCATACGGAATACAATTAAAAATCCTTTGTTTATATACACTCAGAATCACAAAAATGTAAAAAAAAAATATTCAACAGGTATATTAACCCGCATAAAAAGTGGCAAAAACAAATAAACTGTAATACAACGGTTTATTTCTGTACCACAAAAACAGAAAACAGCTGACCATGTCGACAATGCGCATAAAATTCCGAACTGAACTGTTAGTTCCAACAAAAATCCCAGGACTGCTAATAAGGTTACGAACCGGTAACGAACTGATTCCATTGTAACCCGGGAACACAGAACTGTTACTAAAAATTCAGGATTTTACTAACCGCGAACGCTGCTTTTTCACTGCGCATGCGAATAGTCCCAGAACCGGTTCAGAATCGAACCCGCGAACAAAGCTAATAACAACAAATGTTAAATTATGCTATAATAATACTGTAAAATTTTTATTAGTCTCTCTTAAAAACTACAAAAACAAAAATTGGGGGTAACAACATCCTGTGTCACCCGGTAAAAGGACTCTGGCTGAATCATGTCGTAACTTTAAGATTGACCGCTTACGTAAGTCACCAACCATAAATATTATTATATGAAATCTCGTGTGAAAATCTAGTAAACGCAGTTGACCTGATGCATTCCTATAAAAACCGAGCCACAAACCGAAGAAATGTCTAAATGCACAACGATTGACAAATGCATACATTTGGTAGTAAAATAGGTAGATTTTCTTGTGATTAAAATTATGTCTCATTGTTGTTCTCATAGAAACTCACTTTTACCGATCAATATCATGTCCGACATTATGTGGTATATGGACACGGGTTCTTCTAGAAGAATCACATCGTATACATAATTAAAGGCGTATTTAAATTTGTTACGCTAACCCGCTAACTGATGTTTTTTGGTGGGAAAATAATGTTGGTCTGCAACGAAATCCTGCTTCAGAGACAACAATGAGACGAGCAACTAAATGTAAATAAATTATCCGAGAGAGAGATAGCTGCTGGGCCTTCCTTGCCTGTCTTCAAGGAAGGCAAACGCAGATGGCGCGTGAGTCGACTTTATCGTTTGCCCGCCAAATTCAAATTATATAGCTGTGCTATTTTTGCCCTTAATGTTAGGTACTTGTTTTTGTTTCCTATTAATATAAAATATTGGGGTTCAATAATTACACACACCTTATTAGAAATGTCATTTATTTGGTTTTTATAAAGATTTTTTCTTACTGATATCCATGTCAATATTACCTTAAATTATCTGTTGAAAAGCACAAATTTAATATATACACTGTGATCACTAATAAAAGTCAATATTCAAAGTCCAATTAAAGGTAAAAAACCACGAAACACACAATAAATCACAGAAAATGTAAACAAACTGTGCAAACAAATCGGCCATTGAAAAATATCAAACACAAATATCGATTAACATTTCGGCGTGCTGCCTACGGCAACGTTTGTCAAGTTAAAAATATTCGATTCATGGTATATTTTCTTTCTCTTAATTAAATGTGAGCCAAAAAGGACATTAAAGTTTACATGCAGAAATTGTAAACAACTTGGCAACTAGAGCAAAGCGATGATTGCTCCATCTACTATAGCCTGCCATGATGAAAAACAAAGACATAATTATTGGAACTTGCGTTAAACCAGAAAGAGATAAATAATGGACAAATTGTTAGGACCAGTTACTCGTCTCATTCTTGTCTCTGCCTGCTTTAAATAGAAATGCGTAAAACATGAATTATTAAGGGTTCTAATAGTCATGGGTAATACCCTAAATTTTTGGGTATTGAAACAGTAACACTGACAGCGGCTTCGGTATCAACACAGTGTTTCAATACAAAGGTGTCATATGACACAATCGAATTTAGTGTATTCCTTTTACCTTGTAGAACCGTTCTGAACCATTCTCTGAACTGTCAATAGGGTCAAAATGAAAAAATATCAAAAATTGTAAAAGAAACACTTATGGTGTCGTTCTGGATGGTTCTGGAGCATAAAAGGAATTGGTGTATTGTGGCGAAGTGCGGCGCGCTGAGAGTTTTAGATGTGGTTTCAGCCCAAAAGTGTCATAAGTGTTATGATACAATAAAATTGTTTCTTGAAAAATTGAGGCGAAATGCGATGTGTTGTAGCATGGAGTTGAGTTTAGAGTCAGTGTTAAAGCCCGAGGGAGTCATTGTATTATGGATATAATTATGTTTTTAGAAACTTTTATATCCTGCATCTTTTAAAATAATGTTTCCCATTTTAAGTAACAAAATTAAATATAAATTATTATTGGTCTGGGCAAGGAAATTAATTTTAGAAAAGAATCTAGAGGTCTGGGGCGACTTATTAGGGCGTTTCTAATATTTGTATGCCTGGAAATACTCACAAGTTTAAATACAATATATATTTTTTGTTTAAAAGTGGAAAATAAAAATATATTTTATTAATATACCGCGATTTTTGTACAGCGATATCTTCCTAGTGGTGAATTTATCCAAAAATCTACCCTTTATTTTGGTTCTTACTAAAAACCAAACTCATTTTTTTCCTAAGTTACAACTTTATTTTGCTTTTATTCAAGGCAACTTTAACATTCGACAACAATGCCGCCATCTGTTGTAGAGTAACTATAGTGTATCGGCCGTGTCGCTGTTGGGTGTCGGTATCATCCGTGCAACACCGACTCCACAGAAAGCCTATCAACTACATCCAATATGGCGGCGCTACTAGTCGAGTAGTGTATAATAAACTGTCGTTCCTTAGTAGTTAAATATTTGTTATTGGGCATGTTTATCGTAATCAAAATATTTTTTTATGATATTTAATCGAAAAATATTACATATTATACAGTATGTCTGATAAAGTTGGAACCATATAGAAAACTTTTTTATTATTCATTTTCGAAAAAAAATATTTATACAAAGTTCTGCATGGTCTTAAACTTAATATGCAATTATTAAATTTCAATTTTCTTTAGTCTTATACGAGATATGTTAAAAAATAGAATTTTGCTCAAGAGTAAAAGTACCTTAATTTTTGACAAAATCAGAAAGTGCTATTAAAGAAAGTTGTTCAGAATTAATGAGATGTTATTCGAACGATTTATTCTTTTTTGTTGCCAGATTTTATCCGGTTCAATTGAAGCATAATATTATTTTTGGAAGTTAAACCTTATTTTTTTGTTTGGCAAATTTTTTAAAAATAGATTTGAAAATTTAAATAAAAGTTCTTTAACTATATAATTTGGGTCATGTTTTTGACAATTATGTCCCAAAAATAAACTGCACATATCACAACGTCATGGTTAGGGTAGCATAATCCATCCCTGTCGTTTGCAGAAATAAGAGTAGTTGGATCCAAACTGCCAGTGCAACTTATTATACATTGTTTTAGAATGAAAAATTTTATTGTAAAAATAAAGACATTTTAACAATTTAAGATTAATTCAGTGACCTATTTTTTCTTCTGTGTTACCCTTTAGTAGTAAAAATTAAAAGGTACCCACCTGGTTTTAAGCGTGGCCTGTTCAATGGTACATCAAAAATATCCCCTGTATTAGTATAAAATTTTGTACTGCGTTCTATATCGTCACTTTGAAAATGTAACTTATACACCTACTAAGAACATAGACAACTTTATATTTTTAAACAAAATACAATTAGGATCAATTATACCTTATAGAATCTTTTGTTCGAATAAAATTCTCCCTACGAATAGCATGTATCCCTTTGTTTTTAAAATCTTCATTTGAGGGAAAATAAAAAACGGAAACCGTTGGGCCTTTACTGGCACTGGTACTCTTACAAAGAGGCACACAACAAGAGTACGGCATTTTCAAAAACTTCATAATTTGTTAAAAAAAAACAGAAATTTACTATAAATTTAGTATATAACCTGTCGTCTTTTGAGTGTAAAAATCGTAAAGAAAATCACAAAAAAAACACTAAACACTATACTAAGAGGGTCCTTTTAGTTCACTAGGCCAATAAAAAGTTAATAACACAATGTTTTAATTAGAAAAAAACTGGTTTAAACGGATGTAAACAACCACTTGTTGATACACCACTACACAAACATCACAAGAAAAGAATGGTAAATAAAACATACACTGTACTAACAGTTGGAAAAATCAATTTTAAACGTCCTTTATGTCCACTTAAAATAATTAAAAGGTAAAAACAACCGTTGAAAACGAAAAAAACTGACAAAAACACTTTACTTATCTACTGTACCAGAAAACAAGAGATGCCGCCATTTTTTATCCTCGGATGACAGTTGATTGGCTTTCCGTGAAGTCGGTGTTGATCCTTGGTGTCATTGCGTCAATGCGAAACAAAATCTTGAATCACGCCTTCTGGTAAAGTGTTGCTGAGTGTATCGGTTTCATGTGAGGTGTCACGTGTCATTACATTCATAAACGCTGCGTAGAAAAGGTGAAGGGGGGGTAAGGGGGTAATCACCCCTTCCTTCCCCGGGAAAGGTTAAAGAAATTATAGGGATCATTACAAATAAGGAAGTAGAGTTTGGAAGTGGGAAGACCTTTTAATTGTTCTTTGGTAGTAGTTTATGCACGATATGACTGCTTTCACAAATTATTGAGGCTAAAATATGACGATCTACCCAACTTACCTTAGTTCAAAAGTAGATGATTTTCGAGATATAGGGTATCAAAAATTTATTTTGGTTTTAGTTTTTTTATAATTTTTTTTCAGTAATAATTAGTGTATTGTCAGAATATTTGGCTTAAGAGGGTTTTGGGGCGTGAGCAATTAGAATCTGCTATTAATTTAATTGTAAACAAATTAACTTTTAAGCCACTCTGTGTGTAATTTTTACATAAAAATTCTTGTGCATTAATAACTTTTACATTAAAAAGGTACACGTGGTAAAATCTGATTTCCTTGGCTGCTTTTATGCATAGTTTTTTTAATAAAACCTAAAAATCACCCTTTAAACTTTTAAACCGTAGTTAAAGAACAGTATGGAAGCAGTATATCGATAAAAAAATATTTTTGTTGAAAAAATTAAACTTAAATCAAATACAGGGTGATTCAAAAATCGATCACGAAACTTAAGGGGGTGATTCTACTTGACAAAATAAGGATAGAGCTTTATATATTTTTTTTTAAATGGCATTCGTTTTCGAGTTACAAGCCGTCAAATTTCGCCATATTGCATTTATTTTTTTATCGATCCAGTTGATATTTGGCACACAAATCGTGCTTTGCAAATTCTAAAATTTTAAGACAAAAGTACTTTTTTAAAATACCGCCAGAGGGCACTTTACCTAAAACTTAAAATTTATTTACATCACAACTTTTTATTTTGACACATATTGCAAAGCTGGGGGCGCCATTTTATAGACAATCAAAAACTTAAAAAGTAAGGTAATTTTTATTAAAGTCGATAAACCTCACCGTTTAGGCACCAATAGACATCAAAGTTTTCATCAATTTCAATCAAATTACCTACATACATACAGGGTGTCCAGTAACTCAACCGACAAACTTAACCAAACGATTCTACAACAAAAAATAAGAAAAAAACTTCATATAAACGTATGTCCTAAACGTCTTAGTTCTGGTTAGTTCTCTTAAAAATAATAAAAAAATAGGTGGTTTTATGTCACCGGACATAAAGAAATGTGTTAGTTAAAGAAATCATTGTTTAATCATAATTCTACACATAATAATATATCAATTGCGACTTGTGTTGAACTTTGTAAATATTGTACGACAAAAAAGAAAGTCGTTTAGAACATGTACCTAACATATTTTATATGGCAAGAAAATCTTTTTCCAAAGAACATTTAATAATAGATTCCGCAACTTCGTTGTAAAATATTAGCATTAAAAAGCCATTTCATGTTCCAATTTCAATTAAATCATTACGTTGCTATCAAACTAGTACTAGTACTTAAAAGGATTAAATTTCTTTATTTTTAGTTGCTATTTATTGTCGTTGATTACGCCCGACTCTAGTTTATCTCTAACAATCAATAAAATACAGAAAATGTATTAAGATCATTAGGTTGCGCCGTGCCTCTATTATAAATAAGTCTTTGATATAATCAGAAATTACATCTAATCTAAACGAGGAAACGTCTGCCTCCACAAAACAGTAGCTGAAACAAATTAAAGGTACTAAATGACGTATATTGATGTTTTGAATACTACAGATCTGGGCTAAGACCATCATCTGGTTGAAAATTAACACCGTCTTTAATGAAATTTTCCGTGATTTTAGATTAAGGAGCACAGGGTTGCAATTCGTCCAATTAAAGCTGATTAAAGTGGATACATAATATCCAATTTCCTAAAATTATTTACAGAAACTCGATTAAACCAAAAAATTAGCGCAAAAACAAAATAAAACAAAACGCATCTAGTCAGCAATTGTAGCAAATACCTTTGACACCAGAATTTATAACCTATTATTTGTGTTACGTCTAGTGGTCCTCCACTAATGATACATAAAACACAAAACATGTAACATGCCACGTAAAGTAAATCCGATTATATAAATTCACCACATAAAGCCCTTATATCAGCTACCCCCTGTACCATCACACATCGTGATGATCGAATAATGCACGTGTTGCGCGACTTTAGCTGCATGCAATGTTTTGAACAAGTCTTGCCGCAGTATGCCGTATGTATGGCTTGTTGGGCAGGGATACGTAAATATTTTTTTAACGGCACAAAATGCTTTGTTTACAAAGTCGCAAGCTTCCCCTTTCTAAAACGCGTCGAATTTCGACGACTCCGGTAGCAGTTGAATATTAGCGCATTAACCCTCCTATAGAGACATTTTTTTGCCAACAAGAGAAATATATTTTTATAAAAAAATATTGATTAAATTAATTTATTATGCAACGGCACACCATCTTAACAAGCCTCACCCATCCAAGTTCTAACCCTACCCGAAGTCGCTTGACATTAGTGATCGGATGTGGACTGGTATGTTAACGTGGTATAGCCGATACCTTTATGGCTTAGCTTTCCAAATATACAAAATCTGGATAAGAAAAGAATCCAAAGCAATCTACAGAGTGACAAGACAGCATTTGATAAACCGAAGCAGGTACCAAAGTTAACGTGATGTCACTATTTGTTATCTGAATGTGGTTGGTAGGCAGGTGCTGTTCAATTTTTCGGCAGGAGGCGATATCATCATTAAATTCCCATTTTAACAATTAGGTGTGTATAGGTAAAAAATAATAATCGGTTACAAAGGATGTAGCATAAAGGAGGGCATAGCCCCATGGCCCCCATTATGACCGCCCCTGTTGTTAGGTATTTATTCAACTAAAGTAGGGTACAGAACCGCCACAATCTAACAACATGAGGTATAGGCAACACAAGTTGCGTGTTAATGTATTTGGGTTGTCGCCCGCTTTAAAAAGCCTATCATAATTTTTCTCTAAAAAAATAGGCCATAAAATATAAAAAGTAGCGTTGAGACTTCTTGGTAAAAATAAACAAGAGTACCATTAAAAAAATATCATGTAAATAAGTGCAGTAAAAGTCTCAACGAAGTGTCTGAAAATTATAACTTCGCGTTTTAAATATATAGATTGCTCGATATCGGTTTTTCTCCTCGCGTGCGAAAAAGTTTACTTTTCTACACGCATTTTAGTTCTGCGTCACTTTTCCGCACTAGTGTGGTAAAATACAAAAATATCGAATCAAATATTAGCGAACCGCAATGAAGGATTTTCATGCACTTCATGTTTAAAAGATTTTGTTTGACTAAACCAACTTAAGAGGTGGAAGAAACACATTTTGCAGACACCAATATTTGCACAACAAAAAACTGTTTTAATCCGCTATTTTAACACCCTGTAGCTCAAAAAGTTAAGGGGTTTAGGATATTGCTTTATTTAAACTTTTATTCTTAAAATCACCAAAGGATTAACACCAACGATATATGGACACAGCGATTCATTCATAATTTTATGATAAACATTAAGCCAACAATCTTAATAAGAAAGGGGGTGAGGCAAGCAAGAAATGAAAATGGCGGACTTACTTTTTGACCTTGGTCGATAGTACGCAACCAACGACGTTGGTCTCTATTTACCTATGAAAAGTGACGTGCGGAAATGAATAGTCTACCTTTCTACAAACAAAGCACTGCCTACCCATATTGTTTTTAAAATCACTTTCTAATCACCAACAAACACCAGAAAATACACAAAAAACGCATTATAAGCTTTATTTCATCATTTTTGGCTTTTCAGATTATCAAATGACAGAAACCAACAGAAATGACAAAGCAAAGGGGGCGTCACCCACAAGCGTTTAGGAAAAGTTCATTCATGTTTTATTCACGATGGAGTAAAATCCCTGGGCGGCGTTGCCGGGATTAACAAATAATCATGTATTTTCAGATTTTTTTTTTAAAGATAATAACTTAGAATATTTGAACATATTTTTTTATTATGATATCTAAAAATTATAATTATATATGCATTGTTCATTTAAAAAGTTATATTACAAAATTTTTTATTATAGAGGCTTATCCAACAACTACTTGTGGTTTAAGTAAGTTTAGAGTGGAAAAAATAAATTTGGCAAACCGCATTTTAGCGCTTTTACTGTGATGTATTGATGACAACAGCTCAAACGTAAACAAACCTGGTCCATACGTCGTTGATTAACACCCTTAAGGATCAGCACCTTATTCGTTTGTTTAAATACTCTATTTAATATAAAACAGTTTTTATTCGGTAAACCGATGGATAATGGTCGCTTCCTATTCGGATTTTGGACTACTACCTATTCACTTTTGATCACCCAGTACAAAGTCTTTAAGGTGCTTTTTTCGTTAAACCCGTCTCTGTCTAGAATGTAGATATGCCTTTATTTCTTCGCTTTGGAGTAGTTACGAAGTCGGCTACTAGCTTTTGCAATTACATAGAGGCATTTATTATGGTACGCTTACAACTTGTTCTTAGTTACGTTTGATGGGAGGTTAATCATTTTCTTTATTAAATACCTGTACGACTGCAATTGCTCGATTTATTAACAATCAATTATTTACAAGTAATTTACGTGTAGACAAGTAAGACTAACGAAAAAATCGTAATAACTATAG